>SJYW01045976.1:494616-508072 GCA_006410735.1 Raphicerus campestris | reverse complement strand
TGCCAGATACAAAACTAATAATTATCCAAATATTTTAATTATAATTATAATTAGTGCCTCAAATTGGAATGCCTATTTTCATTAACATTTTATTATTTATTTATAAAATATGAATAAGTATATTAGAAAATAATATTATTCCAGATAAAACTAGGGATGAAGTTTGTAAGAAGCAGGATATGCAAGAAAAAAAAAATCCCACTGGTTTATGTCCACAACATCATGTGGGTCAGACATAAAAACCCACAGCCTCTCCTGTTTCTATTACATGCAGGAAGTTGTGGCCACATGAGTAATTATGTAGGACTGACACAGAAATACTCCCTAACATCAATGAATGACACTCTGCAACACTTATCTCAGAGTTGTCTTTACGTGAGAGAGGGTGTTTTCCTCATCAAAACTTGATTCACTTCAGTTCAGTTCAGTTGCTCAGTCGTGTCCAACTCTTTGCGACCCCATGAATCGAAGCACGCCAGGCCTCCCTGTCCATCACCATCTCCCAGAGTTCACTCAGGCTCACATCCATCGAGCCGGTGATGCCATCCAGCCATCTCATCCTCTGTCGTCCCCTTCTTCTCCTGCCCCCAATCCCTCTCAGCATCACAGTCTTTCCAATGAGTCAACTCTTCGCATGAGGTGGACAAAGTACTGGAGTTTCAGCTTGAGCATCATTCCTTCCAAAGAACACCCAGGGCTGATCTCCTTTAGAATGGACTGGTTGGATCTCCTTGAAGTCCAAGGGACTTTCAAGAGTCTTCTGCAACATTTTTCTCAGAGTTGTCTTTATGTAAGAGAGAGTATTTTCCTCATCAAAACCTGGTAGCAACGTATAATAGAAATTTCCAAGTAGAAAATTTTGTGTCTTAAAATTACTTACAACATTCTGACAGAATTTCTAATAAATGTAATTAACTAACCCAGTACCTCACCTCTGATCTAGGGCTCAGATGAATCAGACATTCTCGCCAGATTGACCAGATATTCAAACTGCATGTATAGTACCTTTCTTTTTAATAAATGGTCATAGACTCTACAATAGTGGGTCCCACATCAACCCTTCTTCTGAGAATAATAAAATTTGTCAAATTTTATATATACGTATGTATGCTTAGGACTTCCCTGGTGGCTCAGATGGTAAAGCATCTGTCTACAATGTGGGAGACCTGCATTCTATTCCTGGGTAGGGAAGATTCCCTGGAGAAGGAAATGGCAACCCACTCCAGTACTCTTACCTAGAAAATCCCATGGATGGAGGAGCCTGGTACAGGCTACTGCCCATGGGGTCGCAAAGAGTCGGACACGACTGAGCGACTTCACTTCATGTATGCTTAGTCTCTCAATCATGGCCAACTCTTTGTGAACCCATGGACCGTAGCCCACCAGGCTTTCTGTCCATGTAATTCTCCAGGCAAAAATTCTGGAATGGGTTTCTATTCCTTTCTCCAGGGCATCTTCCTGACCGAGGGATGAAACGTGGGTGTCCTGCATTGCTGGCAGATTCTCTACCATCTTAGCCACCAGAGATGAAGGTATGGCAGAAACCATCACAATATTATAAATAAATTATTCTTTAATTAAAAAAAATAAGAGAAGAACAATTTTTAAANCCTGACCGAGGGATGAAACGTGGGTGTCCTGCATTGCTGGCAGATTCTCTACCATCTTAGCCACCAGAGATGAAGGTATGGCAGAAACCATCACAATATTATAAATAAATTATTCTTTAATTAAAAAAAATAAGAGAAGAACAATTTTTAAAAAGGGAACTCAAGATAGGCATTCCCCAAGGAGAAATCTCTTATATTGCAGGTATAGAAAGATATCTTGTTTATTCTTATTTATACTCTTCTCAAACCCAAAAGACATCTTCTCTCAGGGTTTATATGTCTAAACAACAATGGATTATAAATGAAAGGAAGAATTTCAGAAAGAAGAGATTTTGGAAGATAAAGAGTTTATGCTACATCCCCAATATAAACTGTCACTTCAAATATTTTTCTACTCTTTGTCAAAAAAAAATTTTTTTTTTTTACTATTTATTTTCAAGAATGTAAACCTGATCAGCTTTCTTAGCTGTAGATTTGAACACTGAACCAGAGAGGAGAATGAAACCAGCTGGGGAGTTGCCCATATTCTCTGTTTTCTTTTTAGTATTACATTTCATACTGCAGATTTACCAATACAAGAGATCCAGTTTCGATCCCTGGGTTGGGATGATCCCCTGGAAAAGAGAATGGTTACCCACTCCAGCATTCTTGCCTGGAGAATTCCATGGACAGAGCCTGGAGGACTGCAGTTCATAGGGTCACAAAGAGTTGGACACGACAGAGAGACTCACACTTTTTCTGTCTTATGACGGACATTGTGTTTGTGGATTATGAAGACTTTGCTGCTACATTTTATTTCCATACCTCTAGATATTCACCAAAGTAAATATGTAATCTCTAAATATACAAGGTGCAGGAAAATAAATCATTTAGTTAAAAAAAAATCCTATGCACCTCCCGCGTGCTCTAGTGGTTAGGACTGTGTTTCAAATACAAGGGCATAGGTTTGTTCCTTATTTGGAGAACTAGGATTTCACATGCCAAGTGGTATGGCCCAAAAAAATTTTTTTAAGATAACATCCTTGCAATAATATTCTATCTTCTCTGTACTCTGACCCTTTTTTAGTCCTTAATATGGCTGAGGATTTTAAGAGTTCTAAAATTTCCTGTGAAAACTGAGCTGTTTACATTTCTTTTTAATTCACTTTGGAACTTAATTCTCCTACTTTGGGGCTTTTCAATTTTGATATCCTTTTTCCATTGGCTCTTTCTGTACATTTTTGAATGGCTGAAAGAATAATTACTTTAATTTGGATAAAGGACTTCTTAACACTTGCTTTCTATATCAAATATAGATAATTTATATAAACTCTGACACCATGCAATATGATCAATATAATTAAGCTTAAGTATGGCAAAATGCTTATTTTAAAGATGCAAATGAGAGTTATGGTCTTTCATTTTACTTACATGTAAATTAAATATGGTCCTTACTTCAACATGAGTCAACAAATAGTGAAAATGCATGGAAAGAAAAATAGCATTCTAGGTCCTGTCAGAGATAATGGAAGCTGTATCAGAGAAACTATCCTTGAGAGACAAAAAGAAAGGAATTTGGTGAAGGTGCAAACTCCAGACCTGTGTCCCAAATTGTGATGCTCATGTAAAGTAAGGCTATTTTGAGTTTTCTCTATTATTATAGTCAAGTAATTGTGACATAGTCTCTCCAGTAAAAAGCAGTTTTGAGTACAGTAAACCTATTTTACACATCAGCGCATTAAAGTGCATACCTCTATGAAATATGATTGCCATGGTTGTCATCATATCAGTGGGAAAGAGTGGAGAAAACCATAAAGGAGAGTTTACTGAGCATATCACAAGGAGTGGGGGAAGGGGAAAACCTTCTTTCCTACCACTGAAAGTATATCCTATAGTTACTTGTAATCACTTCATGGGACTTAACTTACACAATTCTGTTTAACCAGCTAATTTGAAGCAAACAGATGACCCTCCCAAGAAGTCCTTACCATTCTGTGGCATATATCCTGATATTGACAACTATTAGAGAGCTCTATCACCTGGGGACTCCTGAGTGACTGATGAAACAATGATTTATACATTTACTAACTCTCTTAAAAGGCAGAAATAGAATGTCCCTACAGTATATACTCACTGAAGTTTGTAATTTTAAAATCTAATTCCCTTTTCTTCTGAATCTCTTATCCCCAGCCCAACATTTATTTGAAGGAATGAGAGGTATATGAAACAGTTGACATTAAAAAGATTCCCTTGTAATTTTCAGGTCATATGCATTGTCTTCTCTGTGTATTATGAATTTATTTCAAGTGGGTAAGGATACTTTGCATAATGAGGCAAAGCTTTTAAACGGGATAGTCTTGTGTATAAGGCATTGTTCTCTTTTTTGAAAGCTTAGCTCTATCTTAGTTACACAAAATGCAAGATTTAGAAGCATGTAAACCAATAATAGTTATTCAATCCAAGCTGTAAGGGTAACTTACTATGGGCACTGGAGGTTGAGATGGGATATTGTATTTGCATATATACAGTATATGGAAAACTATTCTACCATTTTATGGAGCAGCAATCATATTTAGTTTAATGTCTTTTAAGTCCCATAAAAATGATATTAGGAAATTTTGCTATTTGGATGGTGAGCAATCAAAGCTGTGGTGTTAACTCATCATAACACTACTAGTTTGACTCTTCAGGCTTCATTAAATTGGGGATATAAATATGCCAGATCAACCAAATGAAATTAGAATGCTCCTATTTCGGGGTTTAGAGTAGGCTGAATCAGCTTGGTACCTGTTCTATATTTGTGGTTAAGTACTATACTTGCCTACCTGTGATTGCATGGCTATTTCAAAAAGAATCAAGATGAATGTTTATCAATAATTCTCAACTTTATACCATGATTCTCTTGAGTATCCTGTAAAATAGAAATCCCAAAATGATTTCTTTCATGGATTTTCTCATCTTTTGTTGTTGTTGTTTCCTTGTGCACCTAACACAAGCCCAAAATGTGTTTTGTAGCTATTCCAAATAATAGCATTTTCAAGCTAAACTGTGACTGCATTATGGGGAACTCAGAAATTTTCTAAGAAAAACAATAGGTCAAATAATCCAGTTCTTACCATCTATATTTTGTCAATGGAATATTTGGGGTTTGGAAGTTCTATCTCTGTCACTCCTCTTGGAAGTCACTAACTGGTCCTCAAAGTAAGAAAGAGAAAGCTACAATGAAGTTAAAAATACTCAAGTAAAAGTAAATTTTCTTTTATAGTTTTAATGAGCTTAAAAATACTTCTCAAATTTATAAAAATGGGAAATATTTCCACATATTCTGAGGTTAATATTTAATTTTGGGCTTCCCTGGTGGCTCAGAAGGTAAAGCATCTGCCTGCAATGCAGGAGACACGGGTTCGACTCCTGGGTGGGGAAGATGCCCTGAAGACGGAAATGGCAATCCACTACAGCACTCTTGTCTGGAAAATCCCACGGACGGAGGAGCCTGATAGGCTACAGTCCATGGGGTTGCAAAGAGTCAGACACGACTGAGAGACCTCACTCAATATATAATTTTAATTTTCTTTATTTTATGTAAGAAACTGATTTAGAGAGAAACACACTATATAATGTGGACCATTGCTGAAGTGGCATGCCTTAATTTTCTATATTTACCTTTTACAGGGGAAAACAAAAGTCATTTTGAAATTATATTTCCTCCTTATTTTTAAAAACATTTTTTGAGATTTTTTGTCTTATTTTGTCCTAAGAAAAGTCTCTTAAAGGCAACCACAAGACTTATACATGACACCTAAATATTTAAAAATAAGGACATTAGGACTCTACTTGCTTGCTGTAGGCTTCTGTGAAATAAAGTGAAGGATATGATTGAACATGAAATGTAAATTCTTATTCATTGCTAAGAATGTTGAGTGAAATTCATGCAACCCCTGAATCCAAAATGGAAATATACACAACATTAAAAATAAATAAATATGTAAAGATCACTAATGTCATAGCTATAATGCCTACATTGTTTCATAGTATACACATGTTGTTTCATAGTAACAATGTTTTTATTGTTACATTTTGTTACATTATTGTTATAATAAATGTTTCAGGAACATTTATTGCTATGTTTTTATTGTAAATATATACTTGCTCAATTTTATATTAAAGAATTAGGCAACCTAGAGAACTAATGGTTGTTAGCCTAGAAACCTGATATTTGTTATTCAATGAAAAACTGGGTTATGAATTCTAAATAATGTACTTATAATTGCCTATTTGAAAGATATTCCATTTTTAGATTGGTGTTCTACCCCCTTCAACACAGGGGCTCCTTAATCCTGATTGATCTAAGTAAATTATTTTTATGTTCTTAAAATATTTTCAAACATCTAATAATGCCAAATTTCAGTCAAAGAATACTGATCATACCACTGAATAATAGCAATTTTTAGAAATGTTTTGATTCTTTACAAATATTTTGAGTTCTTTTCCAAGTAATTATAATTAAGAAAAATAGACATCAAGTGAGGAAAAAAATAGTCAAACGTTTCGATAGAAAACCAACAACAATTATAAGTTATGAATAAAAATATATTAGCTTCATTCACTGAAAAAATTTATGAATTCCTGGATTACTTTAAATTATGACATAAGTTTTCAGAATCCAAAATTTATTTTCATTTTGTATAATTCAGATTAGGATTAGCTGTCAAATTGCTGCTTCACTTTTTAAACTAAAATTTATTTCCGTATAAATGATTCAAAGTTACATGCAATTATTGAGAATTAAAAATGAACAAACTACAGTAAATCNTCTGCCTGCAATGCAGGAGACACGGGTTCGACTCCTGGGTCGGGAAGATGCCCTGAAGACGGAAATGGCAATCCACTACAGCACTCTTGTCTGGAAAATCCCACGGACGGAGGAGCCTGATAGGCTACAGTCCATGGGGTTGCAAAGAGTCAGACACGACTGAGAGACCTCACTCAATATATAATTTTAATTTTCTTTATTTTATGTAAGAAACTGATTTAGAGAGAAACACACTATATAATGTGGACCATTGCTGAAGTGGCATGCCTTAATTTTCTATATTTACCTTTTACAGGGGAAAACAAAAGTCATTTTGAAATTATATTTCCTCCTTATTTTTAAAAACATTTTTTGAGATTTTTTGTCTTATTTTGTCCTAAGAAAAGTCTCTTAAAGGCAACCACAAGACTTATACATGACACCTAAATATTTAAAAATAAGGACATTAGGACTCTACTTGCTTGCTGTAGGCTTCTGTGAAATAAAGTGAAGGATATGATTGAACATGAAATGTAAATTCTTATTCATTGCTAAGAATGTTGAGTGAAATTCATGCAACCCCTGAATCCAAAATGGAAATATACACAACATTAAAAATAAATAAATATGTAAAGATCACTAATGTCACAGCTATAATGCCTACATTGTTTCATAGTATACACATGTTGTTTCATAGTAACAATGTTTTTATTGTTACATTTTGTTACATTATTGTTATAATAAATGTTTCAGGAACATTTATTGCTATGTTTTTATTGTAAATATATACTTGCTCAATTTTATATTAAAGAATTAGGCAACCTAGAGAACTAATGGCTGTTAGCCTAGAAACCTGATATTTGTTATTCAATGAAAAACTGGGTTATGAATTCTAAATAATGTACTTATAATTGCCTATTTGAAAGATATTCCATTTTTAGATTGGTGTTCTACCCCCTTCAACACAGGGGCTCCTTAATCCTGATTGATCTAAGTAAATTATTTTTATGTTCTTAAAATATTTTCAAACATCTAATAATGCCAAATTTCAGTCAAAGAATACTGATCATACCATTGAATAATAGCAATTTTTAGAAATGTTTTGATTCTTTACAAATATTTTGAGTTCTTTTCCAAGTAATTATAATTAAGAAAAATAGACATCAAGTGAGGAAAAAAATAGTCAAACGTTTCGATAGAAAACCAACAACAATTATAAGTTATGAATAAAAATATATTAGCTTCATTCACTGAAAAAATTTATGAATTCCTGGATTACTTTAAATTATGACATAAGTTTTCAGAATCCAAAATTTATTTTCATTTTGTATAATTCAGATTAGGATTAGCTGTCAAATTGCTGCTTCACTTTTTAAACTAAAATTTATTTCCGTATAAATGATTCAAAGTTACATGCAATTATTGAGAATTAAAAATGAACAAACTACAGTAAATCAAGTTGGACTTTTTATCAGATTATTTCTGTTATAGTTAAATAGAAGACATTCTAAAGAATATTACCACCTCTTTCTTCAGTGTATAGGGAGTTCAAAACCACATATGGTAGGAAATACATTTACTCTTATTTGCTTACTAGGATCATTTTTAGATGCTTTTCACAACTCAGATCCATTATGTCCTGGAATGTCAATTGAAAGTTGTTTGCTTGGTTTCCAGTAGAGAGTTAGTTATTGTGTATCTGTCTGCACTATTCTCATTGTGAGTGACAATTACAGGCTATTCGGCTGAATACCACCCCTGTCATTGTCGGTGTTTGCTACTTGACTATTTTGTCTTTTTTTTTACTCTTTACAAGCTGATAGAAAAATCAAGTAATTCCTTTGAAGAAATACAAAGTTACTCAGCTTTCAAAACTGCCTGCTGTCATTTTTCTATAGTTAAGATCTTTACCTGAAGAACTGACTGTCTCACCCTGACATCAGACGGTAGTAATTAATCATTAAATAGTGATTGAGGCAGTGGACCTCAGAAAATATCTCCATATACTACCATATGCTGGAGCCAGCTGCAAGCCAGTATTTAGAAGAAGCCTCACAGAGGAGACAGCGTCTGGCAGTTTCCTGCTGTGAAGTCCAGGTACAGTGTGCTTCTAACTAAGGGCCAAATGCAGAATGCTTGCTTGTGTCGACCTTCACTACCTGACACCATTTAAAAGATAAAATGTCAGTGTTAATGCATTGGAAGTTTAAACATTTAATCACATTCTAATGAGTACACCAGCATTTTTCACACTTTACCATTTTTTTTTTCATTTTGTTTCCATAACAACATTAACACATCACTTTAGCAACACATACCTCTTCTTTAAAAAAACAGAAAGGAAATTTAAAACTGATCCCTCACTAATAAACCAAATAAAGCAAATCTAAGATATTTAATTTGTTTTAAATTAAGGAATAACTAGTGGGTGACAAAGATGTTGGCTTCAAATACTTAAAGGGCTAGTTGTATAGAAAACAAAGCAAAAAATCTGTTATCCATTTCTTCACAAGCAGTTGATAGAACTTGTGAGTGCAAGTTATTAAAAGATATATTTGAACTCAATTTAATTATTTATTTACAATTAGAACTGTCTAATAATGTCACTGCCTCTGTCAAGAAGTAATGAGTTTCTTATCACATTTGGGGACTGAACATTTGATAAAAATGTAGTGAGAGTGTTATAAGAATCCCTTGAGAATGTGATTTAATAGATCACATGATCATATTAAATTAAGTTTATAAGCAATGTTGACCAAATACTATATACTTATCATTACTTTAGATATTTTACAGACTTGTTCAATTTTAAAATACATCCAAAATTTAAAATATCAACCTTTCTTTCTGAGTATAGAGGAATACTCATTTGCAATAGGAATTTATTTTAGTCATTTTTTTAATTTTATTTTTTCTGAAATGAAAATGAAAAATTTGCCCTGCTTGCATTAGATACATTTTATATACTGCTTCTATTCTTACAAGTGTGTGTACCCACTCAGTCATTAAGTTGTGTACGACCGTTTGTGACCCCATGAACTGCAGCGCATCAGGCTCCTCTATCCACAGGATTCTCCAAGCAAGAATATGGTAGCAGGTTGCCATTTCCTCCTCCAGGGGATCTTCCCAAGGCAGAGTTTGAACCCTTGTCTCCTGCGTCTCTTACACTGGCAGGCAGATTCTTTACCACTGAGCCACCTGAGAATCATTCTTACCACACTCAAATAGCATTCCAAGATTTTTCTTTTGAGCACAGTCCATCAAAGTTGATTGCCAAATTTACACCTGGAGAAAGTTTCTAGAGAGGTTTTTGCTATAACTTTGGATAATATTTAAAAAAAATAGAGCTAGAAATCTTAAGCTGGGAAAAGATATTAAAAATTGCATGATTCAGGGGGCTTCCCTGATGGCTCAGTGGTAAAGAATCCATCTGCCAATGCAGGAGACATGGGTTCGATCCCTAATCCAGGAAGATCCCACAAGTCATGGAGCATCTAAGCCTGTGTGCCACAACTACTGCGCCTGTGCTGCGGAGTCTGAGAACCACAACTGCTGAGCCACGTGCTGCAGCTACTGAAGCCCATGCTCTCTAGAGACTGTGCTCCACGAGAGAAGCCGCGGCAATGAGAAGCCTGTGCACCGCCACTAGAGAGAAGCCCCTGTTCACCACAACTAGAGAGAAACCTGCACAATGACGGACACTCAGCACAGCCCAAAATAAATATGTATTTTAAATTGTATGATTCAAACCCTCCGATTTTGGGTATTTTTATCTTATTCCCATTATATAAATGAAACAACTCATAGAATGATTAAGTAATGTTCCCCAGGAGAGTGGATAGAATGTCTGAATATAGAGTTGAAATATTTGGTGGTAAGAAATTTCCCAGACCTCAGTTGATGAAATTTTCTTGCCAACTCTTTTAGATACTGTAATGTAGAGGTCAAGCTTTGCTTCTTTCAGATATAAGAAGGTATACAAAGATCTGGGGGAAAATATATATATATATATATTTCAAGGGAGTTTAATATGTTAAATCATAAAATATTCATTTGATTTATTTTTCTTTCATCTAGAAATTGCTGCTGTTTCTTCTTTGTTTACTTGATACTGATGCCAGAGATGTTTATATAATGAAAAACATATACATTATTTTCCCTCATGGATGACATTGCTCTGCATTTAGTGGTATTTTTAATTAATGTGTCTATACTCTCATTTCAGGGTATAATTCCTTCAAGTAAGAAATGAAGTATTTAGCTGAGATATTTGAAGTTACTTTTGACTTGCTAAAATTTGGTCATCTTTCTTTCTATTGCATTAAAGAATGATTCACAAATGGAAATTATCTGGTAAGGTGTCAATACAAGTTTTTGTCAGTTAAAGGTTCTAGTCATGATGACCATTAATATATATTTTCTTTTTCTAAAGAATTTAAATATGTTAATTCCTTATGCACAAGTTTAGATCTTTACTCCATTTGAGATAATAATTCTCTTCCTCTTACTTCCACTTTTTAAAATAACAGTTTCTTACCTGAGGACTAGGGCTTCCTTGGTAGCTCAGGTGGTAAAGAATCTGCCTGTAATGCAGGAGACCCTGGTTCCATCCCTGGGTCAGGAAGATACCCTGGAGAGGGGATAAAGCTACCCACATCAGTTTTCTTGGGCTTCCCTGGTGGCTCAGATGGTAAAGAATCCACCTGCAATGCAGGAGACATGGTTCGATCCCTGGGTTGGGAAGATACCCTGGGAAAGGCAATTCTCCAGGTATTATTACCTGGAGAATTCCATGGACAGAGGAGCCTGGCAGCCTACAGTCCATGGGGTTCCAAAGAGTTGGACATGATTGAGTGACTTTCACTTTCACCTGTGGACTAAAGTTAGTTTGCTAATTACTGATGTCTGGCTTTACTACTGAGTCGGCCAAAATACTCATTTCGTTTTTCCATAACATTTTACGTAAAAACCCAAAACTAATTTTTCGGCCAGCCCCATGTAGAGCTTCTGTGCATCTCTTGTTGGGCAGTTGTCTCTAGTTTCCTCATTATTTTTCCTTCGAAATTCAATTTTTTTTTTGGTCCAACATCAAAAAACAAAAATAATTAAGGGATATTTCTAAAGGGTTAGATTTCCTGTTGCATAATTCAGTTCAGTTCAGTTCAGTCGCTCAGTCATGTCCGACTCTTTGCAACCCCATGAATCGCAGTATGCCAGGCCTCCCTGTCCATCACCAACTCCTAGAGTTTACCCAAACTCATGTCCAGTGAGTCAGCGATACCATCCAGCCATCTCAACCTCAGTTGTCCCCTTCTGCTCCTGCCTCCAATCCCTCCCAGCATCAGAGTCTTTTCCAATGAGTCAACTCTTCGCATGAGGTGGCCAAAGTACTGGAGTTTCAGCTTGAGCATCATTCCTTCCAAAGAAATCCCAGGGCTGATCTCCTTCAGAATGGACTGGTTGGATCTCCTTGCAGTCCAAGGGACTCTCAAGAGTCTTCTCCAACACCACAGTTCAAAAGCATCCGTTCTTTGGCGCTCAGCTTTCTTCACAGTCCAACTCTCACATCCATGCATGACCACTGGAAAAACTATAGCCTTGACTTTATACTTTTCACAAATTTAATTCAGTTTGATATTTCATTTTTATGCATCAAATTTTAGGTTACTCTTTTGGGTCATATAACCTTAAAATATGAATATTTTGACAGAGCTTATTGAAAAAATATCTTCTAAACTAATGGTAAACACTAATCTAATTTTTTTCCAGAGGAATTAATCCTTCTGTCAAGAATAAGTATAGTAAAATTACTTGATTTAAGAAGGAAACATCTGTTTATTTTTGCCATCCTAAACAAAATTTCCTTGAAGTTAGCATTGTCAGTAGCAGCAGGTCTCCTTTTAAAATTGCTTTTGCTGTTTATTTATAACATTTAGTTGAAACTATACATGGATACATAGCTAAAAGGACAAAAACAAAAATCAAAATTTTACAGGATCTCTAAAAAATGCAGTTTGAACAAAATTGGGCAAATTTGGAAACATATATTAATACTTTGAATGAGGTATCATAGGAGGGAAAAAGAAAAAAAGGAAAGTGACATCTTGTTTCTGTATTGGCTCTTTTGGCAAAGTCTTGAAATAATTATGGAAAATGTATCTTTTAAAAACATTGACTAAGACATATGTCCTAAAGTGGGCTTATGCCACTAATGGACACAGAGAAATCCAAGTCTTTTCTGTCTCATAAATCCAAATAAATATCAGAAAAAATTTTAAATTCCAGCAGAATGAAATGAAGCTACTGTACATGTATCTAACTTAATTTTATGTGAAGATTTCTTTTTTTTGGGGGGGGGACATCGTATGTCTTTCTCAGTATAAAAGTGAAGTGATCAAAATCACTTTTAATTAAGCTCTTTCTCAGTTCACTAAGGAATACTGAGAGAATGCCAAACGATATTAATGTACTCCATTATGACTTTGACTATATTTTACAACTTGAAAAATTTTCATTTTTATGGTGCCATCAGCCTGCTGCTTAATAGAAAATGTTTTATTGACATTTATATTCTTTACCTAATGATGTGTATTTAAATGATGGCTGCCATCTTCGTTAGAAGTGACTGTTGAAAGAATAGTAAGAGAATAGAGAAAACTGGTTTCATTCTAATTGTGCAAACTGAGAATATAACTCTGAGCTGAACAGTTTACCAATTTGGCTACAGAGTTTAATTAAAAATACCATCATGCTTCAACACTGTATGATTGTTTTAATTGTGAATTATTATTTTTTAAATAGCCATATTGTCTATTTGTTCTTAAAAATAAATATACTAATTAATTATTTAAAATTTCTTTTTGTTAAGAAAATCCAAATTCCTTAATATTGCCAATGAACATCAGATAAGTATCAGGCCTCGATAGTAGAAGTCATCTCAAAGATAAAATCCACCAATATGCCAGTATTGATGAGCATATGCGAGTGGAGGTAATTTAGACTTTTATTTGATACTCATGTAAATCCCCATTCTTCAAACAATTGGTTAATTATGTTAGATTTATCATTGATTTAG
>SJYW01045976.1:429108-490659 GCA_006410735.1 Raphicerus campestris | reverse complement strand
AGAACCATCATGGCCATCTTGGATAATAAAATGAATATAAAGCAATTGATGAGTTTGACTTCCTAGGATAGTTCATAAAAGCCAATAAAGCATCAGCATTGTTTTCTTCAATTACTCGCTATGGGAAAAAGCAACCGTCATGCCATGTCAAGCAGCCAGTAGCAAGGTCTAGAGGAAAGGAAGTAAACCTCCCAGTCACCAGCCATCACTCCCTTTCCATGTGAGTGGGTCCTCTCAGTCACTCTAGTGGGTCCTCTCAGTCACTCTAGTGGGTCCTCTTAGTTACTCTGACCATGAGTTTACAGGACACCCTGAGTCAGATCCTCCTAGTATAACTACCATTGACTTCCTGACAGACAAAACCCTTGAGATATAATACATGAATATTGTTATTTTAAGTCATTACATTTTTGGAAAGAGTTGTTAAGCAGTCATTTGTTGTGGTTCAGTTACTCAGTCATGTCCAACTCTATGTGACCCCATGGACTGCAGCATGCCAGACTTCCCTATCCTTAACCATCTCCTGGAGTTTGCTCAAACTCATGTCCACTGAGCAGATGATGCCATTCAACCATCTCATCCTCTGTTATCCCCTTCTCCTTCTGCCTTCAAACTTACCCAGCATCAGGGTCTTAGCAGTCATAGGCAATTAATATAAAATTTTCACATCCTATAGGAAATTTTTTGACTATTTAGACTGTGATCCCTCCCCCATCTATATTGCAGATACTTAGCACAATGCTTGTCACACAGTTGGCTGATTATAAATCAATGAACTTATGTGATCCTCCTCTGATGTCATAAGTTCAGAAAGAGCTTAAAAGGCCTGAACATTTGTTACTCAAATATTGTGAAGAAGAAGAGATCAACATCAACTTGTTAAAAGAAACAAAATATCATTTGAGGCAAATATAATATTAAGTAAATTGATCCATCAGGGCAATTCATCTAGTTATTCTGAGTGAAAATCTGCTAATTTATCTTAACAATCTAGCCATAGAAATGTTTATTCAAAATTATACATTTTCAAAGAATCATCTGGACTCCCCAGATGGCTCAGTAGTGAAGAATCCTCCTGGTAGGCTAATCCATGAGGTCACAGAGTTGGAAATGACTTATTGACTAAACAATAAGAATCATCTGAAATCTGTAGATGGTCAAGGATCTTATAGTGTAATACCTGTATTTCTACTTTTCCAGGTTCATATTTTTTTCCTATATTCGATGACATAATAGTTTTGTATCTCAACTTTCCAGGTGCACTGACAGAAACAAACTCTTCCTCACCCATGAAAAAAAGCAAAAACTAAAACAACAAAGTTTGGTAAGATCACTTCAGTTCTGCCTAATGTGATACTTGAATATGTAGAATTGAATCCTACCTAGCCTTTGGTCTCATAACTAAGATTTGGATTACTTCTGTCCAGCTATCATCTCTTTTTATACATCATTAGCTTCTCAGAAAACTGGATAAGATTAATTTCACTTACCAAAAACACCTTTTCACTAATTATAGCTTCTTTTTTTAGAATACTTTCTTATCTTTTATNCTAAGATTTGGATTACTTCTGTCCAGCTATCATCTCTTTTTATACATCATTAGCTTCTCAGAAAACTGGATAAGATTAATTTCACTTACCAAAAACACCTTTTCACTAATTATAGCTTCTTTTTTTAGAATACTTTCTTATCTTTTATTGAGGGATGACATAAGGATTATCATATGTGGAATGCTTCCATTCTATAAATTAATTTTTGATAAGAGAGGTTTACTGAGTTATCTCAAGTGATCAGAATAGATTCTAAAAGTTAAGCCATTAGGGATCGAAGAAAAGACAAAATAAAGATTTCTCCAGGTTTAGATTGAAACAAGAATTTTTTTAAAAGGATATGAACAAGGGCCAGTATTAGACCTAGAATCTTAACATTATTATAAGAATTTTTGAAAAGACTTTATTAATAAACTAGCGAAAATTAATTTGGATTTAATATCACAATGCTTAACTTATCATATTTTTATTATTTAAATTAAAATCTTTAATGTTGCTTAACTCTGAAGAGATAATTTTTATTGTCATTCTAAGTGCTCATGTTATAAAATGATTTTAAGTATATTTAGAAAGAGACTCCTACACTTCAATGAACTCTAGCAATGTGTGTCATTCTATTAATACTCTAGTAAAAACATGTCTGAAAAGGGCATGGCAACCCACTCCAGTATTCTTGCCTGGAGAATCCCATGGACAGAGGACTCTAGTGGGCTACAATCCATAGGGTCACACAGAGTTGGAGGAGTCTGGAGGGTTACAGTCCATGGGGTCAGAAAAAGTCAGACACAACTGAAATAATTATTTAGCCTTGAAGAACAAGTCCAGATTAAGCATCAGTTCAGTTCAGTTGCTCAGTCACGTCCGGCCCTTTGCGACCCCATGAATCGCAGCATACCAGGCCTCCCTGTCCATCACCAACTCCTGGAATTTACCCATCAAGTCAGTGATGCCATCCAGCCATCTCATCCTCTGTCATTCCCTTCTCCTCCTGCCCCAGTCCCTCCCAGCATCAGGGTCTTTTCCAATGAGTCAACCCTTCTCATGAGGTGGCCAAAGTATTGGAGTTTCAGCCTCTGCATCAGTCCTTCCAAAGAACACCCAGGACTGGTCTCCTTTAGGATAAACTGGTTGGATCTCCTTGCAGTCCAAGGGACTTGCAAGAGTCTTCTCTAGCACCATAGTTCAAAAGCATCAATTCTTTGGCACTCAGCTTTCTTCACACAAGACTTACATAATCAATTCTCTAGCATGGACAAACTTGTTTCAGTCAACTTTACATAAATATAACATTGATTTGCAGATTTACTAATTATAGTTTCTCATTTTGAACATGTCTGAGGCCATTTGTACAAATTAAATTTGGTCCATTTGATACCATAATTTGATTATTTCATGATCAATATAAGTAGTAATAAAGCAATAAAGTAATGATTTTTGTGAAGGAGCAATCTGCCTAATGCCTGTAAAGAAGAAAAAACCATAAGGGCAATGAGTTAAAAGCAATATGACTTACCAATTCATTTTATTGACTATAAGTAGTTGTGGTCATGGCCAAGTGGAGAACAAAAAGGAAATCAAAGTAAGATTATACTGAGCAAAGAAATAATTTTCTTTAAAAGTAGAGAAACTAAAAATATGATCTATATTGGGGATGTTTCTTAACTTTCCCTAAAACCAGATATTAGCCTTGCTAGTTTCAAAGATACCATTTTCTTCTTGGCCTTTTCTCAGTCACTATAAAAAATGACAAATTGTAAGAATGAAAACCATCTGGAAGATTTTGTTCACAGTTAAATGTGAATTAGATTCTTCCTTTTGGTCTTTTTATTGATCTGGTGATATACAAACTCATCAACGACCAACTCAGCAGATTAAAGAATTAACCCTTGTCTCTAAAGCATTGTCTCAATCAAGTTATTTTTTTTTTTCAGTTAAGAAAAAATAATCTTTTCTGTTTGTTCCATGGGCCGTGGTCCATGCGATCATGAATAATCAGATGGGACTTTGCAACTGAGCACACACATCATTAATATGAGAATATTGGCAATGCTAGTAATTTTTAGAATGGCTAACACTGGTACAAAAAAATAAACAAGAGATGAAAAGTGTTGGCAAGGATTTGGAGTGATTAGAACCCTTATGCACTGTTGGTGAGAATGCACAATGTTGTAGACAGTATGGGAAACAATATTTCCATTTGTCAACATATTTAAAATAAAGATTATCATATAATCTGGCCATCTTGTTTTCAGCTCTATATTTTAAAGAATTGAAATCAGGATCTCAAAGAGATACATGAATTGCCATGTTCATTGCAGCACTATTCACAGTAGACGAGGTATGGAAAAAACCTTAACTGTACACTGATAGATTAACTGAAAAAGATAATACTGTTTATAATATCTGGACTTCCCTGGTGGCTCAGCAGTCAAGAATCGCCTGCCAATGCAGGAGATGCCGGTTCAATCCTAGGTCAGGAAGATCCCTTGNAAACTTAACTGTACATTGATAGATTAACTGAAAAAGATAATACTGTTTATAATATCTGGACTTCCCTGGTGGCTCAGCAGTCAAGAATCGCCTGCCAATGCAGGAGATGCCGGTTCAATCCTAGGTCAGGAAGATCCCTTGGAGTAGGAAATGGCAAGCTACTTCAGTATTCTTGCTGGAAAAATTCCATGGACAAAGGACCTTGGTGGGTTACAATCCATGGGTTGCAAAAAGTCAGACATGCTCAGCAACAACAAAAAAGAAAATCATGCCATATGTGACAACATGGATAAACCTGGAAGATATTATGCTGAAAGAAACATCAGCTAACAGAAGAATTAATGCTAAGTCAAGCCATAAGAGGCATCATAGTCAGACTCATAGAAACAGACAATGTTGATCATCAGGGTCTGGGGGGAGAAGGACATGGTGAGTTGCTGTTCAAAGGCTGTCTGGTCTCAGTTATGCGAGATGAATGAGTTCCAGAGCTCTGTTGTTCATCATTGTACCTATAGCTTATAAGCCTGTACAGGACAGCACCGAAATTTATTAAAAGGGTAGACCTCATGTTATGTGTTCGTACCATGATAAAATGTAAAAGTAAATTAATATAAAAAGGGATGAAAGGCAACACAGATAGGAGGGAGAGGCTTAGAACAGCATAAAGAAGTGAAAACGTGTGACATGCGAAGGACCCCAAGAACAGTTGCTTATGGTGAAAGCCTAGGTTGTAAGGTGCAAGTATACCAGAGTAGCAAAGAAGAATAAAGGTTGCCAGTGAAGCAATTAAATATGTTTTCACTAACATCAAATGTAACTTTCTGGGATTTAAGCTCTTGGAGAGAGATTTTGTTTGAAAGATTCTCAGTGCTTAGAATACAGACCTGTTCAGTTCAGTTCAGTCGCTCAGTTGTGTCCGACTCTGTGACCCCATGAACCGCAGAACACCAGGCCTCCCTATCCATCACCAACTCCCAAAGTCCCCCCAAACCCATGTCCATTGTGTCAGTGATGCCATCAAACAATCTCATCCTCCATTGTCCCCTTGTCCTCCTGCCCTCAATCTNCAGACCTGTTCAGTTCAGTTCAGTCGCTCAGTTGTGTCCGACTCTGTGACCCCATGAACCGCAGAACACCAGGCCTCCCTATCCATCACCAACTCCCAAAGTCCCCCCAAACCCATGTCCATTGTGTCAGTGATGCCATCAAACAATCTCATCCTCCATTGTCCCCTTGTCCTCCTGCCCTCAATCTTTCCCAGCATCAGGGTCTTTTCAAATGAGCCAGCTCTTCGCATCAGGTGGCCAAAGAATTAGAGTTTTAGCTTCAAAATCAGTAGGTAATGGTTATTCGCTAAAGCATGAGTTCATATCTGAATGTAAAAATTAATGGACAAATACACACACAAATATATATGTAAAGAGAGACAGAAATGAAACTCCATAACTCTTTCTGTAGATTACTTTAAAAACTCTTAGAGTATAAGAAGGATCCATTTTTGAAAGAGAGCAGGGTAAAAGAGAAATCTTATTAGTGAGTATATGTGAAAACTATATAAGCAGTGTATCATATTTACTAGGAACAATTTTTAAATATATTGTTCTTGGTGTGTGTTCAGTTCAGTTCAGTCACTCAGTCGTGTCTGACTCTGCGACCCCATGAATCGCAGCACGCCGGNGATCAGTCCTGGGTGTTCTTTGGAAGGACTGATGCTGAAGCTGAAACTCCAATACTTTGGCTACCTCATGTGAAAAGTTGACTCACTGGAAAGACTCTGATGCTGGGAGGGATTGGGGGCAGGAGGAAAAGGGGATGACAGAGGATGAGATGGCTGGATGGCATCACCGACTCGATGAACGTGAGTCTGAGTGAACTGCAGGAGTTGTTGATGGACAGGGAGGCCTGGTGTGCTGCAATTCATGGGGTCGCAGAGTTGGACACAGCTGAGCAACTGAACTGAACTGGACAAGTTTTGTAAAGAACTTGAAATGGATTCTTCTACTTGCAAAATTGCTACCAAAACTAAGGATCCAAATTTTCAATCATAGAAGATTTTTTTCACAATGAAGGAACATTAGAAAAGAAACCAACTATGAAGAAACAACATCTCTATCATTCTAAATGTGTCTACATTAGTTGAGACTATTCTAACAGTGCCTGTTTTTATTTATGATATTGAATAATTGCAGTAATGATGTGAAAAACAATTAAATTTATTTCAGAGACCACCTTGGATTAGACAAAGAAAAACATGGAAATGGAACTTAGGAGTGAAAGTGAAAATAAATATGTTACATCAATAAGTATTCCCAGATAAAGTTTAACATTGTGTAGTAAAAATATATGATGCCCTCTTTATGCTAAATTCAAATTATGTAGCTATAACCCAACTTTCTTTCGTTCCAAGCTATGCAATTTTAAGTGATCTGATTGTGTTGTATTTTGCAGTAGGTATACTATTGTCAATGACCCATGTGACACCATTCTACAGAATCATTTTCATCTCCTGCTAGAAAGTTGCTCTTTGCTATCATAAAGAATGTTAAATGAGTTTATTTTTCTTTATTTAAACATACGATGCATTTTTTCTTTTTATTTTATCAGACTCTTTTATGTCTGAAACAGAGACAATTCTTAATTTATTAATCCACTCATTAACTACAATTTTCCTATACTCTATAGTGTCAGATAAACTAGATAATAAACCATAAATAATGCCTTCATGTCACTCCACATATTTAACCCAACTATCTTTGACCTGAAAAGGAATCAATTATGTTCCAAATGCTCGAAAACTTGAACTAACAACTAATGGTTAAAAACACTGTTTTTGTAACATGAAGCTCAAATTGATTATTTTTCAAATGAGGCATGAAATGCCCTATGTCAAATTAAATTTTTTAAATGGATGACATCATTTGCTTGATAATGACCTATCCTATGCCAAAGTTTATGTGCAATATAACTAGCTGCTATTTTAGGATATGTAAAAGTTGGAATGAGGAAGGTATGTCAAAATGCAAGTCTTACAACGAAAGTACATCTATTTCTGCCTACAGGCTGTGATTCTTTTTCAATAAAGAATGTTTGAACAACTTTCACTGGTAGTGTGCTGTTGCTCTCTGTTCAAGGATTAATTAAAACATGTTCCAATAAAAACCTCCAGCATGAATACATGGAACCAGAGCATGTTCTGTGTGCTGCACCTTCTTGTGTGATAAGCTATACTTTCCTTCAATGAATACACATTGCTTTCGTTTTTAGAACTATTAAGCCAGGATAATTATGGAACAATCTAGGCAATGTTCAATAGCCCATGCAGATGCCTGACAGGGCATGTTGTCTCTTAATTAGGAAGTTGAATGCCTAACGCTTGTATATTAACTGAAATAATTGAATAGATGTTTTACATTTCTTTCACTTTCACCGACATCAAAGCCAGACTAGCTGGAATCACGTGTTTCAAACAGAAAAAAACTATAGTTTTCTATGTTACATAAGAACAAAGGATATTGTTGAATATTATAGTTAGCAGATATTGTTTGAATAATTCTGCTTACATATTTTATCCAAATATTCAATGTGGTATTTTACAGGTTCTGATATAGCATGTATCAACTTCTATTGCTACTGGAAATTGAAGTTAGATGTTTCACTTTTTTTTTCTACATATCTGTTCTAATTAGGTTGTGTAAACATTAAATTTGTGTGAGAAGTGTGTCGCTGATATAGTATACACATCCGTATTGCTTATATTTAAAATGCTTGATAACTTAGTGTTTATTCACAACTATTAATACAAAAGCTGTTTTTAAACATAACAAATTGCTCTCTATTAGGAATACACATAATGACCTATTTCCATAAACATTTTTCATAAGAGATATCTTGATGTGCAAAACCCTGCAGACATTTTATGGAAATTAGACAATATTGTGCAGAAGTACATCAGAGCCATATTGTTTTTGCTTAATATTCTGAGAGGTGGATTATTTTTGCTTGATATATAATGCAAATAAAGGACCCTAAGTAGAGGTGAATATGAGCCTTTGTATGTTTCAATATATTTCTCCCTTTATTTTGCTCATGCGCCTGGCTTATTTCTAAGATTTTATGCATAAAACAAAAAAGATATTATTTGGGGACTATGTGCTAGATGTACTCTCAAATGCACAATCAGATTAATCTTGATTATAAACAATAAAAATTGCCTTCATGAGCTCAAAGAGTCTTAACAGGTATGAGTTTTGGTAAAAAGAAAAAAAGAATATTTAGCCATCCAAATGGCCTATATTATTTAGCTCAATTTTTTAAAGAAAAAATATAAATTTTGTCTTACACTGGAGAGTTGTGGGATTTAGAAATATTTAATGTGAGACAAAGACATGCATATCAGCTTTTCTCCTAAATAATATGAATTATTTCACATTAGATTAATGTGATAGTCATGCAAAAACATAGGGAGTAGAAGCTGTGTAGAAAAACAAAGCTATAATTCAGAAGAAGATGAACTCTCCTTGTAAGAAAAGAGTTGAACATCATAAACTATTCTAATTTTGTGTTATAATTCAGACATGCTGACACTCTTTCCATTTTTAAGCAGCCATTCAGCATCTCCTATTTTTTGCAGTTTATTTTGCCATTTAAAAATCAGAAAACCCATATGAATATATTAGGTTGACTTAAATAATATACCAGCTCTTCTCTTGTCTTTTTTGTAAGAATATATATAATAAATAAATAATAAACATATCAGCCCATGTTTGATAGGAAAAGATATATGCCATAATGAAAAGATGAGCAATATTATTAATAGAACAGTAAATGCTCAATACCCAATAGTCATTCCTTCTAAATAACAACAACAACAAATTGAGTCACATTAATGTATTCAACAAAGCCTTGGTGACATATCAGATGCCATCTGTCATTACATGCTTATTATGTTGTTGGAATAGAATTATAAGGTTTTGCTGACAATTGCTACAGAACATAGTATGTCACATTCTTCTCTTTTTGTTTCGGGGGGGGTAGGCTGTATTTCATTTCCACTTAGTCTAGAGACAGCCTAAAGGAAAATATATATATATGAATCATACTAAAATTGAACTAAGAAATCACATTCTGTGACTCCTTAGATATATAACTAGAAATTCTCCTCTTTGATCCCTTGTTCCTTTCACTATCTTCTTTTTGATGGATATAATTTTATTTATATAAATTTAGGAAAATATATTTTTAATTCAAAATGTCCTTTGTTTCCAAGCAATAAATCCTTTTGGAATGGAAATTTACAGAAAGAATTATTTACAGGAATCAACTATAATTACATATAATTCATGCTGCAGCTGCTTGTAATTGTAGTTTTCCCCAGGACCTTTCCCTACTTATAATCACCCGAGAATTGCTTCTTTCTAAATGGTTAATCGGAATAATAATTTTTCTATAACTAGATGCAATGGTATTAAATGATTAGTGAGACACTTTCTTCCCCGCAATCAGATGGAAAAATTTTTGATCTGACAGAAAAAATTTGATGAACACATACTATGTGTAGAAAACTGGCCAAGGTGATGCAAGTTAAGATGCAAGATATTAGGAAACTATACTCTCTATCTGAGAAAAATTTTTAAGTCTTGCCTGAAGATCAAAAACATAATCATACATAAAACTGCAAAAATACTTGTAATAGATAACATTGAAGAACAAAATATAGAATGTTATTTTCCTATGTACAAGACCCATTCTTTCACAAAAAGGTAAAAGTTTAAAAGCTCTTCAAATAAACTTGCTTAAGAGACTAATGTAATGCTAGCTCATTGCTGTGTATATTTATATTGTTGGAGTTCCAAAGTCCGTGTAGTCTCGTGAAAATATATGTAGTTTGGAATTAATCAGAATGAAACTCATATCTAGCACTGACACTTCGTGATTAAATGAGCTACTTATTTGAGGCAAATTATTTACACTTTCTCAGGTGTCTTCTAATTTAAAAAGATAACTATCTATCTCTTAATTATTAGAAAGATTAATTCAGATACTGTACATGAAAGCCCAACTTATAGCACATCTAGGAATAATAGGCTATTGCAATGGCAGAATCCTATAAGAGGCACTGTGGAGAGTGCTTTGTTGTCTTTTAAGCACTAGAATCTTTTATTATAGTAATAATTATAGGATTAATATTCTCTATTTATATGCAATACCTAGAGGTGCCTTTAATTCAGGAATTCATGAAGAAAACAAAAGTTTTTCCTGAGAGCAACTGAATGCATATTATACATTAAAATATATGTACATTCTAACACAGACACATACCTATTTGCTTCTGTATAACAAACATAAAAGATTACTCAAAGATGTTTAGTTCCTCCATCTTTAGAAAAATAATGATACCCTTTAGAACCTGTTCAGTCTAGGCGATCTTCTGTGCGTCTGTTAGAGAATTCTTAAAGTTTTTGAATATACTCAAAGTACGGACTCTCTGAGTTGAGTCTCTCAAAACAGTATGCCTCTTGATATTCATGTCCTATGTAATTCCCATCTTTTTGTTTATGGCTTTGCCCTATGACTCATTTTGAACCATATAGAGTCCAGTGAAGTGACTCCAAGAGACTTCTAAGAATAGGTCATTTTAAAAGCCTCATAGTTTCCTCCAGGGTCTCAAGAAAACCTTGCTCTTTGAGTGGCTGGACAACTATTTAAGGGACTCAACTATCTTGGGACAAATACAGATACCCCAGATGTGGCCTTGATTGTCAAAGAGAGATTTCCATACCTGTTATGTGACTGGATAGGTTTATGAAAATTCTGGCTCTACCAGCAATTGCTAGAAGGTTCTGACATTCCCTAGCAGCTCAAACGGTAAAGCGTCTGTCTACAATGTGGGAGACCTGGGTTCGATCCCTGGGTTGGGAAGATCCCCTGGAGAACGAAATGGCAATCCACTCCGGGACTATTGCCTAGAAAATCCCATGGACAGAGGAGCCTGGTAGGCTACAGCCCATGAGGTTGCAGAGTCAGACACGACTGAGCGACTTCACTTTTCTGACATCCATATCTCATGGGCAGCAAACTTTTTTTTCTCATGACCCTTACGTTGATGAATGAGAGACAGGAAACTGTAAGAACAGGTGATAAACTACTTGCTTTTCTTTCCTCTTGATGAGATATTCCAAGATGCTCCAGTTTCACATGGTCTCCAGGAATATATCCCAAGAAACTCAGAAACTAGCTGTGTTTATGGAGAATGAATGGCTCACTCAGTAATAAACCTTGTGTCACTCCACTTGCCTATTCCTGTTTTCTCACTTCTCTTTTTTACTTACTGTTATCTGTCTGATTGTCCCTTCAATAAAACAGTAATAGGAAAGCTTTTGGAGCTTCCCCAGTGGCTCAAGAGGCAAAGAATCCACCTGCAGTGCAAGAGAAGTAAGAGACACTGGTTCAATCCCTGGGTTGGGAAGATTCCCTGGAGGAGGAAATGGCAACTCACACAAGTATTCTTGCCTGGAAAAATCCCATGAATAGAGAACCCTGACAGGCTATAGTCCATGGGGTTGCAAAGAGTCAGATACGACTGAGCATTCAAGCAAAATATATTAAAAAAAAAAAAATAGGACAAGCTTTGGCCACAGCCTCCATTTTCTAGAGAACCTAGATATGATCGCCAGAAAAGGGACATTATAAAATACTTAAACTGACCTGTGCAAGGATAGATTAGAGTGCAATAGACTGAAATCTTAGACTTTAGTGACTTTTAAAATTTTATTTTGAAAGTTTTACATTTCCCAAATATTTTGGAAGTCTAACATTTTCTAAGTTTAAATGTTTTAGCTTGGTTTTTTAGTAGCCACCAGGTCCCTGTTCTGCCATGTGAATAAAATTGTGGTCCACTCTGGGTTCAGTTTTAGATGCACGAGGCAAAATACTTTTTGTTGTAAGTATGCTCAGCTTCAATCTTGCTTTTATATTTAGGATGAATTCAAATTTAAATGTGAGTAGTATTAAAATCATCTAAAAAGGAGTGGACATACGTGTATGTGTTAATATAACTGATTCACTTTGCTATACAACAGAAACAAACACAACATTGTAAATCAACTAGACTCTAATAAAAATTAATAAAAAATAAAGTTCTCATTTGAAAACAACTGTCAGCACTATAATGAGCTCTCATGACTTATATTAAAGAGAATGTGATATTGCATAAGATAGGTCATTTTCTTCTGCAAATGTAAACATTTTATGAGGCAGGAAAAGTGCCACTTGAGTCTATACCTCAGCATATCCAAGACCAGGGCTGAAAGTCAGGAGAATTAGCTGCTGGTGCTTAGGGTTTAGAAAGTGCTGAAGGGACGAAAGGCCGATGTGTTGGCTCCAGGTTAGTTCTTATGATCAACTATTCTTTTTATCTTTCCCTAAGACCACCTCTCTCGTTTGCTGCAGAGGATAGGAGGGCTAAGGGGAGGGGGCCAAGAAGGAGTTAGAATGTTTGATTTCAAATAGGAAATGGAATTCCTCAGATGATGGCCCTGTAGCAATGAGAAAAAGCATATTAGCTTAAGTAGAGTGGGGAGGGAGGCAGAGGATAGGGGCACCAGAATTATTCCCATAATTTAAAACATTAAAAGTAAATTAAGACAATGGCCTGTTCCGAGTTTAGACCTGCGCGATTTCTGGCCCCCTTTCCACACATTTTTCTTTTGTTTGTCTCCTGAGAGATGCCCACATGTGTACAATACAAAGAACTGAGTCATAAAGGCAGAAGCCTGTTAGCCTCCCTGAGGACCAATTAATGATGCTCCAAGTCTTATGGGCAGGCAGATAAAAAGGGTAGAGAGAGTGAAGGGAAAGAGGATGAATACTCAACTAGAGTAGGGCAGGGTTTCTTTTTTCAGATGTTGGAAGGGACTTCTTTAGCTATTCTTATCTAACTTCTTTGGGGTTTGTGGGTGTTTTTTTCTTTCCTACTTTTTTCCCCTCTCTCCACTGCTGCTGTAGTCCCCCTACTTGTAATATGAACAGAGAGAAAAGTCGTACTTCAAAATATCAATTAGACTTTCATCCGAACTGATGAGAGCACCAGCCTAGTTGGAGAAAAAAATAAAAAAAGGCCATTTAGAATGTTTCTGCTCCTCCTTTCATATATTCGCAGTTTTATTGATAGGTGCTTGAGTTTGTATTACCATTTGTATCTCCAAGCTGGATATNATGTGAGTAGTATTAAAATCATCTAAAAAGGAGTGGACATACGTGTATGTGTTAATATAACTGATTCACTTTGCTATACAACAGAAACAAACACAACATTGTAAATCAACTAGACTCTAATAAAAATTAATAAAAAATAAAGTTCTCATTTGAAAACAACTGTCAGCACTATAATGAGCTCTCATGACTTATATTAAAGAGAATGTGATATTGCATAAGATAGGTCATTTTCTTCTGCAAATGTAAACATTTTATGAGGCAGGAAAAGTGCCACTTGAGTCTATACCTCAGCATATCCAAGACCAGGGCTGAAAGTCAGGAGAATTAGCTGCTGGTGCTTAGGGTTTAGAAAGTGCTGAAGGGACGAAAGGCCGATGTGTTGGCTCCAGGTTAGTTCTTATGATCAACTATTCTTTTTATCTTTCCCTAAGACCACCTCTCTCGTTTGCTGCAGAGGATAGGAGGGCTAAGGGGAGGGGGCCAAGAAGGAGTTAGAATGTTTGATTTCAAATAGGAAATGGAATTCCTCAGATGATGGCCCTGTAGCAATGAGAAAAAGCATATTAGCTTAAGTAGAGTGGGGAGGGAGGCAGAGGATAGGGGCACCAGAATTATTCCCATAATTTAAAACATTAAAAGTAAATTAAGACAATGGCCTGTTCCGAGTTTAGACCTGCGCGATTTCTGGCCCCCTTTCCACACATTTTTCTTTTGTTTGTCTCCTGAGAGATGCCCACATGTGTACAATACAAAGAACTGAGTCATAAAGGCAGAAGCCTGTTAGCCTCCCTGAGGACCAATTAATGATGCTCCAAGTCTTATGGGCAGGCAGATAAAAAGGGTAGAGAGAGTGAAGGGAAAGAGGATGAATACTCAACTAGAGTAGGGCAGGGTTTCTTTTTTCAGATGTTGGAAGGGACTTCTTTAGCTATTCTTATCTAACTTCTTTGGGGTTTGTGGGTGTTTTTTTCTTTCCTACTTTTTTCCCCTCTCTCCACTGCTGCTGTAGTCCCCCTACTTGTAATATGAACAGAGAGAAAAGTCGTACTTCAAAATATCAATTAGACTTTCATCCGAACTGATGAGAGCACCAGCCTAGTTGGAGAAAAAAATAAAAAAAGGCCATTTAGAATGTTTCTGCTCCTCCTTTCATATATTCGCAGTTTTATTGATAGGTGCTTGAGTTTGTATTACCATTTGTATCTCCAAGCTGGATATTACTGTGAATTGCAAGGAGCTTTGTAGTTCAACCTTTAACTCCAATCTCACCCCCTACGAGTCCGCAGGCCTTTGAACAGCCACAGAGTGGCACTTTGAAATCAGGAGTTGAAAGTGTTTGACATGGAAAGGGGAGCTTGAAAGTCTTGCTCTTTGAACCTTTTCTTTTCAAAGTCCCACAGAAAGTACAGGCGGGACAATAATAGGCAGTCTAGGGGGCTCTCTGAAGAGGGGCTCTGTGGTAATGAGGCTCTAAGTGTTTCCCTGGCTCCATCCCATTCTATTTCCTCTGCATGAGGAAATTAAAGCTGTCTTAAAGATAACACAGTCACCTTTGGGTGGCAGTAGTTGGATTTCTTAAGAAAAAAAAAAAAAAAGTTAATTCATTGTTCAATGGCATTGCAAGAAACATCCAGCCAGCCAGTGAAGACTAGAAAGTAGACATCACAGTTTTCTCTGGCTCAGGGAAGTTGGAAGAATGTAGCATGATGTTTCAAAACTTTCCAGTGACCAACAAGAGGCTGTAAAAGGAAAGAACAAATCTGACTCCATATTGGATTTTCTTTTCACTTTAACTTTTGTATTCCATTGCTTTTACTACTAGCTAAAAATGTTCCTCTAGTTTGAAATATAAAGGATAACCCAACCTCAAGTCACTGACTTTTAAAGGTTTAGCACTTTTCCATTCATGTAGTGAAAAAGTTGCAGAAAGAGAATAACTTTTGTCTTGTTGAAGCCTCATAGGAATATCTTGACCAGAACCACCTGGGCAGCTGCAGCAATGAAGGATTCTGACATCAAGAAGTTTGATACAACTAGCTACACCCCTCCCCTTTTAGTGTAAAAGTAGTCTGAATTCTAACTCTGGTAAAATGGTGTTTAGGGACATTAGTCCACCATCTTCTCAGTCTGCTGGCTTTTCTAACAAAGTTATTATTCTTTGCTCTAGCAACTCATCTCCAATTTATTGGCCTGTCTTGATTTGGTAACAGGGTGATTTCTGAAGCTGATCTACTAAAGGGAAGATCTGCTGCCTAGCTTTACTTGAACAGGGATTTGGTCATTACCGTGGCATGACCACACTTTACTGCTTGGCTGAGAACTGGATTAAATTCCAAACCCATCATTGGTTTTAAAACCAAATTCAGATCTTTGATGAGTATGGTGAGGTAAGATCGTGCCTTAAACTTTGGGACAATTTAACTCAATGTCAACAGAATGAAAAGGTGAAGTTGCAAGGAAAATAGCTCTACATGTATTTTCTATCTTATTGGACATCCTTTGAGGATGAAGATGCTTCCATCACAGCAGTCTTTAAAACATACATCTTATCTTTCATGAAGTCCCCCTTTCCACCAGTGTACACTCCCTTTGTACCAAATCCATTATGGTGATGGAATGCAGAAAGCAAAATAGATTGCAAAGCAAAGCAATGAATGACATTGAATTTGATGTATTAAAAATAACAATTTATCAATACATTTGGTCTGGTGGCTAAGATAATCAACAGATAACCATATCAGATGGAAATTTAATCAGTGTTAAATCTGAAAAAGGAAAAAGAAACAAGAATATTTATTAAGCACCTAATATGTGACTGGCACAGTATGTTCCAATGTGCTTTACAGATGTTTCCCTATTAGCCTTCTTTATAACCTAGAGATAGGTATGGTTATCCCTAGTTTATGGATGACCTTGAGAGTTATAGACAGTAAGTAGCTAAAACATGATCACAATGCTAAAAAGTAGTGAAATTAAAAATTTACATCCAATAATTGTGATTTCAGAATTCATGACTTTTGAATTGTATGGCAAATGGGTGGGTGTGTGCTCACTTCAGCCATGCGCAACTCTTTGCAACCCCATGAACTGTAGCCTACCAGGCTCCTCTGTCCATGGCATTTTCCCAGCAAGAATACTGGAGTGGGTTGCCACGACCTCTTCCAGGGGATCTTCCTGACCCAGGGATCAGACTCGTGCCTCCTGCATCTCCTGCATTACAGGCAGATGTTTACCTCTGAGCTACTGAGAAAGCACTATGGCAAGTGAGTATCAGGAATTAATTCATAACAAAGACACATTTTGAGTAAATTATCTAGATCATTTATTGTAACAATGACTATTAATCCCATTTTGGTATCAGCGAGTTGCCTTCTTAAATAAGGAGAAATTAAACACATTTAACATAGTTTTAAAGATTTGGGGGATTAAGAGTATATACCAAGTCCTAAGTGAAAACTCTTTCCAAACATTCTCATTAACCAACAATAATACATAATGCAGTTGTTGAAAATGATTGAAATACACAGAGTCTGGAAATAGCTACCTGAATCCTTTATACAAATACCTTTTAATTATCTCTATGATTACCATGAATCTAAACGCAAGTTGTCATTAGAACATGACATTTTGTTGTGTTCCAACACCAAAGTAATTTATGCTATTTTTGTGGCCATTCCTGAAGGATGAAAAGAAAAACCTGGACTAAAATATAAGAACTCTCTGGGTTGCTATGGTTTATTAATTGAATAAAGAGTTCCTTTTTTCCTGTGCTTTGAAATCCAAAAAGCATATATTTATTTTCTATCATGAAATGGTGTTTTCTTTGCATAGCTAACGTTCACTATACTGCGACTACATAAGAAAGAGTTAAAAATAATGATCGTTACTTTAATAAGCATAGACCCTTGTGAAATCCCTTCTGGCAGTAGATTGTTTTATTCCCTCCACAGTTTCTTGAATAAATAATTTGTGGCTCAGTGTTTCCTATGTTCTGACCTAGTTGAAATACAAGCACTTTGTTATAATTTAAAAAAAATTAGTTTGAGCACAAATATTTACAAACATATATACATAAATGTATTGTTTATATATATATATGTATATATATACATATATATATATATGTATATATATATGTATATATATATGTGTGTATATATATATACACCTATGCACCATATTAAATTAGCAAAGATCTTGGACACCAGACTGCTTAGACACTGGGTCCTGGTTCAGATATTTCTTAACTATGCAACTTTGGGCAAGTTACTTAAGCTCTCTTTGTCTCTCTTTATTCAATTGCAAAATGGTGATAGTATAGCAAATTCACAGAGAAGTTGTGAAAATAAATGAGAAAATAAAAATAGTGCCAATGAAAGCTAGCTGCTATTGTTATTAAAGGTATCATGTCTTTATTTGTTCTAGTGACCTAGTAACCATAGATACCAAAAATTTAAATATAGCTGTAAATAATATGACTGTCATACATCTCATTGTTTTAAATCTGGGAAACACTGAATAATCATAATTATGCTATTTTTAATCCATTATTATCATTATAGTTGTTACTACTGGTAAACTAAGTAACTAAGACAGAAAGCATAGATAGTCAACCCAAGGGCAATTATAAAAGTTTAATTATTATTAGAACTTTTTTTCTAACTAAATTTTATTTTACTACTATACTGATGAAAAGAAAAACAAGCAAATAATTGGGCCAGTTCTAAGATGGGTGATGGGTATGCACCATCTCAAAAAGACTGTTGATTAGGATTCTGTTTTGCACTATAACTAAAATGTGTGTGTGGGTGTTTATTCAATATAATAGAGTCTACTTTAGAAATCTACAGACTATTTACACACACATCAAAAAAATCACATTTTTTTTCTTCCCAAATCATGAGATTGCATAAAAATGTGTTAAAGCAGAAGTGCAAGTTTGGAAAACAGAGGAAAAAAAACTGTAAGAAGTCTATGTGGGTGAATATGTCAAAATAACTGTTAGGGCAAGGTTTTAAAAAATTAACTAAAAATCAGTATGTTTCTCTTTATAACAAAGTTATTTCAGTTTATTTGAAGTCTTAGAAGACTAATGCTAATACATTATTTTCTTCATTTGCCATTAACTCATAACAATTATACATGCTGGCATTGGCAATTCTTTACATATCATTCCATTATCTGAATTCCAGACATAAAACACTTTAAACAGTGAGTACTCAATGAAAATTTCTTCCTAGGATCTTGTAATTTTTACACAACATAAAATCACTTATTTTATAGGATAGTCAGTTCTGATAGAGGTTGGAAAATTTATAAAATTTAAAAATATTTTATTTAATTTGAAAATGCAACATCTTCATCATGTTTTTACCATTTTCCTATCACTGAAGGGTTTCATACTTTCCTTTAATTGAAAAACTAATTATATAACCTAGTATATGTTGCACATATAAAATAGATGCAGATAAAATATTAACATAGGTATTGATATGCAAAGTTGTTGTCATACTAGCACTTTTCATTCTAGAATATTTCTTTTCCTGAAAGACTTAGTGAACTACTTAATTGATGACTATGTTTCTTCCTGATGACTCAATAACATTGTAGTTTCAAAATAAACATTTTTTTTACAAAACACTCAGCCATCTTCATAACAGAAACTAAAAGGCATAATTCTTATAATCCAAAAGGATTAAATGTTATTTAGAAAACAGCACACAAAATTCACATCATATGCAAATTTCCCTCCTCCATATTTACTTGTTTGTCAAACCACATAATAAGAAAAATCCAAGTAATTATGGATTAATTGCACTCCATGTGTCAGACTGAATCTTTTCAGAGTGAGCTGGGAAGTCTGAGTGTGACTTTCACAGGATCTCAATTTTTACATAGATAAGATGAGGCTTCCTAAAATTATGGTTTAGAAAATGCTTTTAAAATTTATGAAATGAGTAGCCACAGGTGTTTGACCTGATTCCCAGATTTTCAAAATGGTAACCTTCCGACCAACTTTTTAAAATAATCAGGTATGACCCATAAAGCTTGATAATAATAAAAATTCCCTGACCCAGCCCTGGAGTTTCTGACTTTTTCAGTCTTCAGTTCAGTTCAGTCATTCTGTCATGTCCAACTCTATGCAACCCCATGGACCACAGCACGCCAGGCCTCCCTGTCCATCACCAACTCCCGGAGTTTATTCAAACGCATGTCCATTGAGTCAGTGATGCCATCCAACTCATTGAGAATGGTGATGCCATTCTCTGTTGTCCCCTTCTCCTACCTGCCTTCAGTCTTTCCCAGCATCAGGGTCTTTTCCATGAGTCAGTTCTTGGCATCAGGTGGCCAAAGTATTGGAGTTTCAGCTTCAGCATCATCCTTCTAATGAATATTTAGGACTGATTTCCTTTAGGATGGACTGGTTGGATCTCCTTGCTGTCCAATGAACTCTCAAGAGTCTTCTCCCAAACCACAGTTCTTGGATATAAACAAAAAATCTGCAGAGCCAACAATCTTACAATTTGAATGTGTTGCTAGATTTATGAAGCACAAGTCTCAAAACTTTTTCTTCTAAAATATTACTATTATGTCTATATTGTAAATTACTTTTAAGTGAAAAATGTTAAAGAATTTGAGTTTTCATTGAGAATAATTTTACTTACTGTTTACTAGACTGGAAAATAAACTAAAAGCAATGGCAAATCAAATTGAGTAACTCTTCCTCCAAAGAATTTTTAGCATAAATTGAAATAACATTATTAGGTGGATGGAGCTGAAAGATCCCTCAGAACTCTTGAGTTTCCTAAATGAGTTGAGATGGATGAGCTCTGGAATGAATATTTTAAATACATTGAGAGATTTAACCATTAATATATTTTCCTTTCATTCCTTTGTTGTTGTTGTTGTTGTTGTTGTAATATGGATTAGCACTTCACAATAGCCATTGTTATTACCATGCTCAGCAGCAATTGCAAGGGATCATAATTCAAAAGATTAATGGCAAGTGTTCTGAAGATAGACTTCTTAGTTTCAAATCTTGGCTCTACTACAAAATTGCTCTGTGACTTTGGGTAAGTTGAATCATTGATTTCTAGTTTGAAAATATTGGTATAAAATCATTATTTACCTCACAGAGTCCCGGCAAAGATCATCTGAAATAATACACATGAAGTTCATATTTTATTGCTTGGCATGAAAAATTTTAATATATATTATCTCTCTGATTATTATTATCATATTTATGAATCGAATCACATTAAAAGAAACCTCAAAACAAAACTGAAGTACATTCTGTGACACTGCTGAATAACTAATACATACATTCTTTCACTGAAAAAGTATTGCCTACAGAAAAGTCTATCTTCTCTGTTGTCCCAAGAGTATACTACATTAGCATTTCATTATAATTATTAACAATAGTTTTGTATATTTTTTTCTCATTTAGACTTTATTAAAAGTATGCATACTACTAAAAGAATCACTTGTAACAAACAACAGCAGTCCTATCCCCCTTTAGCTAGCTAATATCACCATTTCTAGACAGAATAATCTTCAGCTACAAAGAGGTCCACATATAGCATGACCCTGCTGGGCAATAAAAAGCATTGTGCAAGGTGGCATTATTCAAAATCATCTTCATAAACAATGGGAAGATTATAATTCTGTGGCCTTTAAAACTGTCTGTCAAAACACTGAAAACTTCTAGTGCCAGTTATAACTATATAGGAAAATGAAAAAAAAAAGTAAAAGTAATATTTAATTACAAAATTGCAATTTTAAACAGTAGAAACGTTGACATCAGAATTTTGTTTAAATAAATCTTGTTGATTTGTTCTTTATTTTGGCTGTGCTGGGTCGTCGTTGCACCATGAGGGCTCTCCTTGTTGTATGTGGGCTTTAACTAGCTGTGGCGCACAGGATCTGGAGCTTGTGGACTCAGTAGTTGCAGCACGCATGCATAGTTGTCCTGCAGTATGTGAGATTTTAGTTCTCTGATCAGGGTTTGAACCCATGTTGCCTGCCTTGGAAAGTGAATTCTTAACCACAGGACCACCAGCCAAAGTCCCTCATCAACAGTGTTTTGAACCGTGCTCGTTCAGTTCAGTTCAGTTCAGTCGCTCAGTCATGTCTGACTCTTTGNAAAACCAGCTTGAACATCAGGGAGTTCACGGTTCACATATTGCTGAAGCCTGCCTTGGAGATTTTTGAGCATCAGTTTCCTAGCATGTGAGATGACCACAGTTGTGCGGTAGTTTGAGCATTCTTTGGCATTGCCTTTTTTTGGAATTGGAATGAAAACTGACCTTTTCCAGTCCTGTGATCACTGCTGAATTTTCCAAATTTGCTGGCATATTGAATGAAGCACTATCATAGCATCATCTTTCAGAATTTGAAACAGCTCCACTGGAATACCATCACCTCCACTAGCTTTGTTCGCATGATGCTTTCTAAGGCCCACTTTACTTCACATTCCAAGATGTCTGGCTTTAGATTAGTGAACACATCATCATGATTATCTGGGGTGTGAAGATCTTTTTTGTACAATTCTTCCGTGTTTTTCCTATTCTGTTGTTTTCCTCTATTTCTTTGCATTGATTGCTGAGGAAGGCTTTCTTAGCTCTCCTTGCCTTTCTTTGGAACTCTGCATTCAGATTCTTATATCTTTTCTTTTCTCTTTTGCTTTAACTTCTCTTCTTTTCACATCTATTTGCAAGGCGTCCTCAGACAGCCATTTTGCTTTTTTGCATTTCTTAGATAATTGAAGTTGGTTCTATCTTCTAATAAAAAGATAAATTAATGTGGCCCACTCATTGCAAAATTTATTTTAAAAAATTGAAAATATAAAATATTTCTTGTTAATTTAATCCAAAATTACTAATTAGAAACCATCTACTGCTCCAATTTTGTTGTTTGTAACCACTCTTTGGGAGAATGAAAATAATTTTAATATAATAACAGAGATATTTCTTAAAACTTCTNGCAAATTTTATTTTAAAAAAATTGAAAATATAAAATATTTGTTGTCAATTTAATCCAAAATTACTAATTAGAAACCATCTACTGCTTCAATTTTATTGTTTATAACCACTCTTTGGGAGAATGAAAATAATCTTAATATAATAACAGAGATATTTCTTAAAACTGCTTGAATAAATACAGAGTAGCCAAATGAGCTTAAGATATTTACAAATGTACCCTCAATGTTTCATCTCCTAATCTAACTTTATGTGAATCAGTGAGATTATTGAGAGATTAACTAACTGTACAATCAGCAATATATAATTCATAAATCTCAGAGGTAATATAGAATTGGCATTCCAGTATTAAACATTTTATTTTTACCATCTCATTTTATAAGATAGATTACTATATATGTCTAAAAATTAGATCATAATTCTGTTGCCATTGTTCGGTCACTAAGTCGTGTCCAACTCTTTGTGACCCTATGAACTGTAGCCCTCCAGTCTCCTGGGCCTGTGAGATTTTCTAGGCAAGAATACTGAAGTGGGTTGCCATTTCCTCACTGAGGACATCTTCTTGACCCAGGAATTGAACTCACATCTCTTAAGTCTCCGGCATTGGCAAGAGGATTCTTTACCAGTGAGCTAACTGCAAAGCCCCATTACACAGGTAGGGAAAGCACTGAATTTAGTAACATTCACTGCAGCTGAAGAAAAGCATCATATCCAATTCCCTTTTAGGTGTAGACCAACATAATGTTCAGCAGTGGGAAGAAATTCCATTCATTCATTTATTCACATTTTCAGTAAATATTTTTACTGTTAGCTCAGATTTCAAAACTAACTTGACTCCTGTGGCAATTATATGACTTTGAACAAGACATTTTATATATATGATCCTCTATTTTCTTATCAGTGAAAAAATTATGGGGGCATAGCAATAATAATGATTTTACAGGTTTTTTTTTTTTTAAATATTAAATCAGTTAATGAAAGTAAAGCACTTAACAGGGCTCCTGACACTTGGAAAACATTTAATAGTTCTTACTAACATTTGTAAAATTATATTGTCATGTGTCAGAATCTGTAACACACTGAAGTTATAAAGTATGTAGTAAAGACAGTTTCTACCATCATATGAATTAAAGGCATGTGATTGGGATAGGCAATAACTAAACAAACATGTGCACCACATAAAACTGTGATTGCATTCAATGATCCAAAGAAAGGTGCTGGCTTCTATGAGAGCTATAATATATATTTGTCACAGTGAGAATGAAGAGTTGCTTTATTTATTTACTTTTTTAATGACAGAAGGAGGAGAATGGGTCAAGTGGATTTAACAGAAATGTATTTAGCACAAGGATACTTGTCATCAAGCACAACATATCGTCCACAACTATAAGATTTTTCCATTTTTCTGTTCAATGAAGGAGATATTTGAACTTCTGCTAGTTCAGTTCAGTTCAGTCACTCGTCATGTCTGACTTTGCAGCCCCATGGACTGCAGAATGCCAGGCTCCCCTGTCCATCACCAACTCCCCAAGCTTGCTCAAACTCATGTCTTGCAGTCCTGCAAAATAGAAGCAGTGCATAGCATTTCACCAATTTTACCCCCAATTTTGATATTCCCAAATTAGAAAGAAGGATTGGATGGGGCATTTAGTTGTTAGGCAGGATAAAAACAAAACTGCACGAAGTAAAAAGCCTCAGGCTCCTTATGAACTGTTTCTTTAGCTTGTATTTTTCAAACTTTTTAAAAAATTGCTCAGTCTGTAGTTTTCCAGATGCCTACTCTGAAGATTCTAATTCACTAGACCTGTAGGTGGGACCATTTAAAAATTTCCCCTATTACATCTTTCTTTTTCAATATATGACTTTTTAAGCATTTCATTTTATGTTGGAGTATGTTGTTGTTTAGTCATTCAGTCCTATCTGATTCTTTGAAACCCGATACAGCAAGCCAGGCTTTCCTGTCCTTCACTATCTGTCGGAGTATGTCCAAACTCATGAGTTTGAGTAGGTGATACCATACAACCATCTCATCCTCTGTCATTCCTTTCTCCTCCTACCCTCAAAAAGCATCAGAGTCTCTTCCAATGAGTTGGCTGTTTGCATCACATAGCCAAAGGATTGGAGCTTTAGCTTCAGCATCAGTCCTTCCAGTGAATATTGAGGATGTTTTCCTTCAGCATTGACTGATTTGATCTCCTTGCTATCCAAGGGACTCTCAAGAGTCTTCACCAGCACTGCAGTTTAAAAGCGTCAATTCTTTATAGTCAGCCTTCTTTATAGTCCAACTGTCACATTCATACAGGACTACTGGGAAAACCACAGCTTTGACTATATGGACATTTATTGACAAGGTGATGTCTCTGTTTTTTAATAGACTGTCTAGGTTTGTCATAGCTCTTCTTCCAAGGAGCAAGTGTCTTTTAATTTCACATTAAATTCCAGCCAATTAACAATGTTGTGAACTTAAAGGTGGACATCAGAGGGGTTCAGCCACACATTACATGTCTCCGTTCTCCCTCAAACTCCCCTTCCATCCAAGATGCCACTTAACATTAAGCAGAATTCCCTGTGCTATATAGTAGGACCATTTTGGTTATCCATTTTAAAAATAGCAAAATGTACACACTGCAAATGGTGATTGCAACCATGAAATTAAAAGACGCTTACTCTTTGGAAGAAAAGTTATGACCAACCTAGATAGCATATTCGAAAGCAGAGACATTATTTTGCCAACAAGGGTCCGTCTAGTCAAGGCTATGCTTTTTCCAGTGGTCTTGTATGGATGTGAGTTTAACTGTGAAGAAAACCGAGCACCGAAGAATTGATGCTTTTGAACTGTGGTGTTGAAGAAGACTCTTGTGAGTCTCTTGGGTTGCAAGGAGATCCAACCAGTCCATCCTAAAGGAGATAAGTCCTGGGTGTTCATTGAAAGGACTGATGCTGAGGCTGAAATTCGAATACTTCGGCTCCCTCATGCGAAGAGTTGACTCATTGGAAAAGACCCTGATGCTGGGAAGGATTGGGGGGCAGGAGGAGAAGAGGATGAAAGAGGATGAGATGGCTGGATGACATCACCAACTCGATGCACATGAGTTTGGGTGAACTCTAGGAGTTGGTGATGGACAGGGAGGCCTGGGGTGCTGCGATTCATGGGTCGCAGAGTCAGACATGACTGAGTGACTGAACTAAATAAATACATGTGAAAAAATGCATAAAATTCTTGTCACTCAATGTGGATTTCATCTTTCTCAACAAATTACTATCTTGTTATCTTCATAAAGTTGCTAGTTCGGGAATTCCAGGATACTCTTACAGAAAGACCAGTAGAGGGAAGATGTAGACTCAAGATGGTGATACCAAAAATAAGCATCACTGTTTATAAATCAAATAAAGTATTTCCTCCTATTTTTAAAAGGCATCCATTGTTTAGTATTTTAAAAAAATATTTATTCGTTTGTTTATTTTGGCTGGGGCTTCATTGCTGGGTCCTTTTGCTGCGTGGACTTTCCTCTAGTGGTGATGAGCGGGGGCTGCTCTCTTGTGGTGCATGGGTTTCTCCTTGCAGTGGCTTCTCTTGCTGCAGAGCACAGGCTCTAGGGCGCATGGGCTTCAGTAGTACTGGCACATGGCCTCAGTAGTGGCGGCTCCTGGGTTCTGGAGCACAGACTCAATAGTCGTGGTGCACGGGCTTAGTTGCTCCACTGCATGTGGGATCTTTCTGGATCAGAGATTGAACCTGTGTCATCTGCGTTAGTAGGCAGACTTTTTTTTTTTTTTACTATTGAGCCACCAAGGAAGCCCTTCCCACTATTTTTAATTAAATAAGGCTATACATGAGCAGGCATTAGGATTTTTCTTATTTATAGCAAACATACTGGTACATCATAGATTTTTATTCATAATATTCATGTATGCTTTGTATTTTTGCCCCATTATAGCAATGTTTATTACAGTTATTTAGCCTAAAACTTTAATTACTTCTGTCATCTTATATTTATCCTTCCCACACACCTATACCTGAAAATCCTAGAGACTGGATCAGTATCACTATGCATAAATGAACGGAACTCTGGCCCCTGAAGTAATCTACTATGCCTTTTGGTCTTTGGTTCATTAATACACACTTTTTTTTTTAAACTAAAAATCCTGAAAATCAACTGGAGACTATTTCTAGAGTTTTTCAAGTTTTAGAATGTGTGAATTTCTCTCAATATATTGATTTATGCTATTAAATTCTCCCGAATATCTTTAAAACTCACATCAGTAACTTCAAAGGCAACCTTTATAAAAATGTATGCATGTAACAGTGTAGGAAATGGTAACAATTAAAACCATGGAGCAACTAACACCACACACACACACACACACACACACACACACACACGTGAGCACATGCACATTTAATGTGTGTTCCCATATTTCTCTTCCATTCCAAGCTGTAAACTGAGTGTGTTGTGTGTATGTGTGTTAGTCACTCAGTCATATCCAACTTTTTGCGACCTCATGGACTGTAACCCACCAGGCTCCTCTGTCCATGGGATTTCCCAGGAAAGATTACTGGGGTGGGTTGCCACTTCCTTCTCCAGGGGAACTTCCCATCCCAGGAATTAAACCCAGGTCTCCACATTGCCTGCACATTCTTTACTGTTTGAGCCACCAGTGAAGCCCATAAACTGAGTGTGTGTGTGTGTGTGTGTGTGTGTGTGTGTAGTAGGTATTTCTATGTCCATTACTGCAAACCATACGCTGCAATGTTTTAAGATGCTTTCATGTATTAACCTTTGTTACTTTTTAAAAATCTGTGTAGAGCAAGTAGATAGGAATGAAGCAAGGAAATAAAATTCACCTTTCTCACAATGCTTGAGCATTTTCATTTCCATACATCTTCAAAGAGTCTCGGCTAATTTGGGTTATGTTTCTATCACTATAGGTCGGCCCACCTATGCTAATTCAACTTTGCCTTAAGTAGCATAGATATCAAAAGTATCTCCTGCTGCTAAGTATATTGCACTCTTCATTAAGGACTGAGGGATATGTGTGCAAAGGTAATGAGTACCCATGTGGGTTTCACACCCATCATGAAATGAAATGTCTTGTGTTGCCATGGCTGTTCCTTGTCTGCCAATTTCAAAGCCTCTGCACTGTGTCTTTTGCCTCTCTCTCTTTCTTCTTGCCTCAAGTTTTTAATAAAATTTTCACTCTTAAGGTGATGATGATATATTTAAGTATTAGATACCTAAAAGAGGAATTTTATATTAACTATATATAATTGTAATACATTTAGTTTGGAAATACATTTGCTACTCAATTTGTAGCCTATTTATTAAAGAAAATTATAGAATTAAAGAAACTACCACTTTCCTAATCTAAGCAGTTTTGTTCCATAGATGGATCCCTGCAAGTATTCAGAAACTCCAGAGTTATTTCATCTGCCCTTATGTAGCAAAAATGTGTTTACATTTGTCAAAACAAGATTTTAAATTTACCAAAATAAGTCAACAAATTTACCAAAATGATAATTTTGGCCATGTTTGCAATTAAGTTGATACAATATAAACCTAAATGAAGTGAAAGGCTGATGTACTACTATATATCCATCTCTAAAAAATATTTGTCTATTGTTCTTTATATTCCTCACGCTTATAACTATACTTTTTAGAAAGAGAAAAGAAAAGAAAAGAATGAAGTTGGGCAAGGGAGAGACAAGGATTATTTACAGGGCTGTAGAACACCTTTGGGTCCACTAAAACCATAATTCAATGTCCACTTGTGTGGACAATGGGCCAGGAGTCAGTATTTTATCTTTACCTTCTTAGAGAATGAAGAGATATAGCTTAATCTGATTTTACATAGATTCAGGAAATATGCATCAGATTTCTATGTTGAGATGTGTCTCAACTGTGGGCCCCAAACCTGGCCTAGCCTAGACCCCCAAGGAGATCTCATTAAAAATAAGAACATGGAGCATTAGCCCTCCTGCAAGGTATCGTCCCAACAAGGGGATCAAACCCAGCTCTCTATTTAGAAAGCATATGCAATCACATAGTAAAAAAGAAAATGTACTGTATATGAGAAAATCATTTTTATTTTCAAATTCTATTTTGCATATATTTTCCTTATATCCTATTTCATTAAAGCAAATTTCTTTAGTATTAGTATTCCATCTAGCTTTTTAGTTAGTTCCTAAACATTTTAAGACTTTTGAGCATTCTGTGCGGAGCTATAATCTATGTACTGGCTCTTACAAGGCAGAACTTTCTCTACAGTAAAAAATGTAGGGGGATTCACTTTCCAATTTCTTCATATGTGAGAGTCAGTATGTTAAATCCTAAGCCATGGTCTGAATGAGGAATACTCAGGTGATATTTGCTTTTTTCTAGCGCCTTCAGTAGTCCAGTAGCATCGTCAGTGAGATTCAATTAAAGCCCTTCTCATGAGCTTCCTTGTTCGCAAAGGCAGAACATACTCACCAAAAGTTTATTTTAATTGTTACTTTTAGAAGTAATTCATGTTTTCATCTTTGTACTGTTTTCTAAAGAAGTAAAACAAGACAAAAACAAAGAAACCTCTACAACTTTGTAACTTGTCAGAGTTTCAAGTAGCCGGGCTTTTACATTGCTGCTGCCACCTAGTGGCTGCACAGCGAAAATCTATCCGCTAGTTTTAGGAAGTAAACTTGAGACTTCTCAAACCACTGCATGGTCAAGTTGATTTTCTTCTGTGTTATTCCTCATTGTCCGAGAAACATGCCCTAACAAACCAGAAGAAAACACTTCCCATGAAAAAGAATTCCAAGTCCTTCATTAACAAAGACGAGAGAAGCTGATATATTTCATTGACTGAATCAGAGAAATAAAACTTATCTAAATTTCATGTACAAATCTACAAAAGCCTCCCTTTTTTTGGTGTGATTTAAGATTTTGCATTGTCATTTCAGGTAGTAGATGCACTGGTCTCCACAGAGTAAAAGAAGAGTAAGGGGGAGAAATGAATTAAAAGAGAGATGAGAAGCCTGAAATAAGCAACATTTTGTCTTGTAATTAGTTGCTTACTAGGTCCTAGAAAGTGATGCTTATGATTATTGTTTTTTGCTGTGGGCTTTCTCTCTACTCTTCTGTTCATACTCTCTGAAGGAAATAATTAAGCATCTAGAGATTAATGCCAGTTGTTCATCAAGCTGAGCAAATGAACCGACATCCTTAGAAATGATTACACAAAAAGGAGACTATCCTTCATGGTCTTCTAGGTAATCTGATGTAAGAATTAATTTATTAGCTAATTTTCTAATGGAATAAGTGACCGCTTGCTTGATGTAGGATAAGTGTTTGGACGTAGAAGGGATGATTAGACTTGCATAATTTTAAGCAATGTAAAAACACAGGGGAAAAATGCATGGTTATATAATAAGGTAAAATGTCTGAAAAAGTTATCAAAATTGCGAAAAAAATTTTGACCACTTTCAGCTTTACATTGCATTTGGTTATAACTGTCAGGTATTCAAGTTGCAAATGTCCTAAAATATCACTCTACACTCTGAATTTGTATTGCATGTAGTTCTTTGTCATGGGCAATATGGTATCGAAAGCCTATGATATGGAGAAACAGATGATACATACTGTTCTAAATAGTGGAAAAGTAAAACATAATAATAATTGGATGTAATTCAGTCAATACTTGATGATATATCAATTAAGGTGCCGTAGTGAAAATAGAAATAACTCCAAGTCTATTAAAGAGAAAATTTCATGCATGGGATTGTGATACAAGTAATGGAATACATGAGAAACCTCAACCTTAAAATGAGCAGTTGTCAAAAGCTCTTACCAATCCTAGATTTCATCNCATCGTCAGTGAGATTCAATTAAAGCCCTTCTCATGAGCTTCCTTGTTCGCAAAGGCAGAACATACTCACCAAAAGTTTATTTTAATTGTTACTTTTAGAAGTAATTCATGTTTTCATCTTTGTACTGTTTTCTAAAGAAGTAAAACAAGACAAAAACAAAGAAACCTCTACAACTTTGTAACTTGTCAGAGTTTCAAGTAGCCGGGCTTTTACATTGCTGCTGCCACCTAGTGGCTACACAGCGAAAATCTATCCGCTAGTTTTAGGAAGTAAACTTGAGACTTCTCAAACCACTGCATGGTCAAGTTGATTTTCTTCTGTGTTATTCCTCATTGTCCGAGAAACATGCCCTAACAAACCAGAAGAAAACACTTCCCATGAAAAAGAATTCCAAGTCCTTCATTAACAAAGACGAGAGAAGCTGATATATTTCATTGACTGAATCAGAGAAATAAAACTTATCTAAATTTCATGTACAAATCTACAAAAGCCTCCCTTTTTTTGGTGTGATTTAAGATTTTGCATTGTCATTTCAGGTAGTAGATGCACTGGTCTCCACAGAGTAAAAGAAGAGTAAGGGGGAGAAATGAATTAAAAGAGAGATGAGAAGCCTGAAATAAGCAACATTTTGTCTTGTAATTAGTTGCTTACTAGGTCCTAGAAAGTGATGCTTATGATTATTGTTTTTTGCTGTGGGCTTTCTCTCTACTCTTCTGTTCATACTCTCTGAAGGAAATAATTAAGCATCTAGAGATTAATGCCAGTTGTTCATCAAGCTGAGCAAATGAACCGACATCCTTAGAAATGATTACACAAAAAGGAGACTATCCTTCATGGTCTTCTAGGTAATCTGATGTAAGAATTAATTTATTAGCTAATTTTCTAATGGAATAAGTGACCGCTTGCTTGATGTAGGATAAGTGTTTGGACGTAGAAGGGATGATTAGACTTGCATAATTTTAAGCAATGTAAAAACACAGGGGAAAAATGCATGGTTATATAATAAGGTAAAATGTCTGAAAAAGTTATCAAAATTGCGAAAAAAATTTTGACCACTTTCAGCTTTACATTGCATTTGGTTATAACTGTCAGGTATTCAAGTTGCAAATGTCCTAAAATATCACTCTACACTCTGAATTTGTATTGCATGTAGTTCTTTGTCATGGGCAATATGGTATCGAAAGCCTATGATATGGAGAAACAGATGATACATACTGTTCTAAATAGTGGAAAAGTAAAACATAATAATAATTGGATGTAATTCAGTCAATACTTGATGATATATCAATTAAGGTGCCGTAGTGAAAATAGAAATAACTCCAAGTCTATTAAAGAGAAAATTTCATGCATGGGATTGTGATACAAGTAATGGAATACATGAGAAACCTCAACCTTAAAATGAGCAGTTGTCAAAAGCTCTTACCAATCCTAGATTTCATCAGAAGGAGTCAATGTTACTCAAAAGAAGAGATCAAAGCCAACCAAAAGAGGCCAATATACAGACTAGTCGGCCCTTCTCTTCTTACTCTCCAGTCTTACAACAGGGTCTTTAATTGGTTGAAAAAAGTCTGAAGCCAGGTCTTATGGAAACCTGGAAATGCAACCTGCACATTTGATTATCTTTCAAAATAAAATACAGCCAGAGAGAGAGAGAGAGGGAGAAATGAATTCAGTAATACACACACCCATATATATTATATGGAGAAGGAAATGGCAACCCACTCCAGTATCTTTGCCTGGGAAATCCTATGATCAGAGGAGCCTGGTGGGCTACAATCCATGGGTCACAAAGAGTCAGACATAATTTAGTGACTGAACCACCATTATCTACATATTATATATCCACACACAACTAAATGGCCTAAAACAGACATCCATGTAATTACAATTGCAAGACAGAGACATTTTGGAGCGAACATTGTTTGTTCATTCTCAGTGGATCATTGTTCCTTTTTACAGGATACTTTTAGAAATGAGTGTCAAGTTTGAAATCACATCTGCTAAGTTAGGGTTTTGCTGCTTGAACTCTGCACTGGGTCCTCAAATAAGCCTATATGAATGTAGTTCTTTGCCTTGTGTAAAAAAGCAGCCATATCCAAACAGAATAGGAAGAAAAGTCTAGAACTATTTAGTTTTATTTTTTTATATATGAAAATAAAACAATGATGATAATAAGAATAAAGAATAAGTCAAGGACTGACACAAGTAAGCACAATAAGAAACAGCTTAAGAGAACTGACAGTGGAACATGACCTGAGCCGTGAAGAAAGAGTAGACTCTAAAGAGAAAAGAGAAAGGACATGCATATTGTGGCAACAGTTCACGGCTAGATGGAGAGGAAACTCTGCAAAGGGTACAATCAGGAAGAAGGAGGGGAAACTAGACAGCTGTAAAACTGAGGCGTGAAAAACAGACACACAGTGTGAGAAGGAGAGGGTGGACTGAATTGAGTGAGTAGCATTGAAACATAAATAGCACCATATTTAAAAGAGATAGCCAACGGGGACTTACTGCAGTGCTGTGTGATGCAGGGAGCGCAACCTAGAGCTCTGTGACAACCTAGAGGAGGCAGGATGGGGTAGGTTGGAGGACGGTTCAAGAGGGAGGGGACATATGTATACCTACAGCTGACTTATGTTGATGTTTGGCAGAAGCCAACACAATATTGGTGTTGTCCAAAGAGCAGTGACTGCGCAGGCGCAGGAAGGCCAAGAGGAGCTACTCCATGTTCAAGGGCAGAAAGGGCAGTGGTGAGGAGATACCTCTCATCCAAGATAAGGAGCAGTGGCTGTGCTTTGCTGGAGCAGCCATGAAGAGATACCCCACGTCCAAGGTAAAAGAAACCCAGAGTAAGATGGTAGGTGTTGCAAGAGGGCATCAGAGGGCAGACACACTGAAACCATACTCACAGAAAACTAGTCAGTCTAATCACATTCGGACCACAGCCTTGTCTAACTCAGTGAAACTAAGCCATGCCCATAGGACCACCCAAGAAGTGCAGGTCATGGTGGAGAAGTCTGACAGAATGGGGTCCACTGGAGAAGGGAATGGCAAATCTCTTCAGTATTCTTGCCTTGAGAATCCCATGTAAAGGCAAAATGATAGGATACTGAAAGATGAACTCCCTAGGTCAGTAGGTGCCCAATATCCTACTGTAGATCAGTGGAGTTATAACTCCGGAAAGAATGAAGGATTGGAGCCAAACCAAAAACAATAACCAGTTGTGGATATGACTAGTGATAGAAGCAAGGTCTGATGCTGTAAAGAGCAATGTTGCATAGAAACCTGAAATGTTAGGTCCATGAATCAAGACAAACAGGAAGTGGTCAAACAGGAGATGGCAAGAGTGAACGTNGAGGGATTCGGGGCAGGAGGAGAAGGGGACGACAGAGGATGTGATGGCTGGATGGCATCACTGACTCAATGGACGTCAATTTGAGTGAACTCTGAGAGATGGTGATGGACAGGGAGGCCTGGCGTGCTGCGATTCATGGGTCGCAAAGAGTCAGACACGACTGAGTGACTGAACTGAACAGAACACAATATTGTAAATAAATTGTCTTTCAATTAGAAATGCATATACATTTTTAAGGCACTGGTCATCTAGAAAACTTGGGCATGTTAGGAAACCTTGAGTGCTAGAAAGACACTCCTTTAAATCAATCTTAAAAAATCCACGCTTCCCAAAAGCTGTTATATAGGATTCTAATTCTGGAAGATGTCAAAAGATTTTCTTTTGAAAAGGGTGTCATCTTCTAAACAGTTTGAGAAAATCAAGATTTTCAAAGACTAAGATATCAAAATTTCTAAAACTCTTAATTAAGAAATTAAGAATTGTTAATTTTACAGGGAAGATTCCCTGGAGAAGGGGATGGCAACCACTCCAGTATTCTTGCCTGGAGAATCCTATAGTCGGAGGAGACTGGTGGACTACAGGCTATAGGGTCTCAGAGTCAGACCCAACTGAAGCATTTAAGCATGGAAGCACGTGTTCTTTGAATTCATTAAGTATATATCATAAGTCAAGGTTTACAAATTTATTTGGTGCCAATTTATTTTTTTGTTTTCTTGTTTGTTTAGGATGCATTTCATGGACCCAGTGTTTTGGCAAAAGATATTCTAGAAAAATATTCAAGAATTTGAAGATTCTGCCACCTGGCAGCACACTGAATGAGGTGTTCACAGAGCAACAACACCCCCAAATTGAAGGAAGTGGAATAACTATTATAACAAGCGATAATTTATTCAGATTTCAACTAATTCAGAGTCCATGATCTATTATCTGGAATTATGCTCTTCATTGAAAAAGTGTTTAAAATAACCAGATGTTTCAATGGATTTTAATAGAACAGATTTGATCTGAAATAAGAAAGCTGATCATTACAGTTTCATTTATTCACCAAGGAATAAATGGCAGGATCTTTTATTAAGTCAGGAGGTTTAGCTGCTAAAATAATTGTAAAAATGTTTGAGATTTTTCTAGATGAAATTATTATCTAATTCAGCAACTGCTGTAGGATGGTGATGGGACATCTGTTTAGAAGGTCAAAAGTGGTTCTTGATACAAATTTTTAAAATAAGTGAAACAAACCCCATTTTCTCCTGGAATCCAGTAACAGGAAGGATAAACTAGGAAAGGAAATAGGAAATCCAGCTAAGAAGGAGTTAACATCAGGGAAATAATTTCTGTACAATCTCTTTGACTAACAGATGGAATACTACTTTCAAAACAGTAAGTAGAGGCAAGCAATCTAAGACTGACTGTAGGATAATAAGATACAAATAACTTTGTGTCATTTACATGGAACATGATAGATACAAAACTATATAAATAATCATGCTTTTAGAATGGGGGAAAGAGATAGGAGAGAAAGAATACATTCAGAAGACAATAGATTTGCTAACTTGGCAATTATACATGGGGATAAATAATGGGGGAAGAGTCATGCTACCCAGAAAGAAGAGGGCATTCTGGCAGCAAAAGGGGAAAAAAGCAAGGAGATGAAATGCTATCTGGTTTACCTGGCTGACTTTGTCAAGATGGGTATTGAAAGCTAGGATGAAAAAGAGAATGCTAATATGGCTGGCATCATTGAGCTGATAAAACATTACAGATTCTAGTGGGATAAGAAAGCTACTTTGCATCCTCCTGTATCTCTGTATAAGGTTCCTCAAATATGTCAAATATCCAGGCTTGTGCAGTCACCAAGTCGTATTTGACTCTTTGTGACCCCATGGACTGCAGCATGCTAGGCTTCCCTGTCCGTCACTATCTCCTGGAGTTTGCTCAGACTCATGTCCATCAAGTCAGTGATGCCATCCAACCACCTCATCCTCTGTCTTCCGCTTCTCCTCCTGCCCTCAATCTTTCCCAGCATCAGAGTCTTTTCCGGTAAATCAGTTCTTCACATCAGGTGGTCAGTATATTGGAGCTTCAGCTTCAGCTTCAGCATCAGTCCTTCCAATGAATATTCAGGTTTGATTTTATTTTGGACTAATAGTTTTTATCTCCTTGGTGCCCAAGAGACTCTCAAGAGTCTTCTCCAATAACACAGTTTGAAAGTACCAATTCTTCCACAGTCAGCCTTTTTTATGGTCCAATTCTCACATCCATACATGACTAACAGAAAAACCGTAGCTTTGATTATGTGGGCCTTTGTTGACAAAGGTGATATCTCTGCTTTTTAATACACTGTCTACGGTGGTCATAGCTTTTCTTCCAAGGAGCAAGCGTCTTTTAATTTCGTGACTGCAGTTACCATCCACAGTGATTATCCCAGCCTAGAAAAATTCAAATCCAAGCATGAGGATCATGATTTACAATGGAAAATTCTGAAACAAAGGGCTGAATTTATTTCATCAATTAAAGCCAGATATTTGAGAAATATTAATAATAGATGAGATCTGTTCACCCTATCCCAGGTGGAAGATCAAAGACATTTTGCTTTGAAATGGTCTGGGAATAGTATGCAAAACTCTTTGAGCTATTGAATACACTGCTTCTTTGTACAGAGATTCCCACGGAGGATAGAAAGAAAACATCTAAAAAGTCAAAGGTAAATAAAACTGGGTGGTATAGAGATGCTGTGGTGATACGTAATGACCATGAGAATTATGCTGCAAATTAGAAAATGGGGTAATAGAAAATTTTAAATATTCTGTGACTATATCGGCAGCTGCGCATGCTGGAGTGGTGAGCCACGGCTGTGCAGTTTGCTGGAGCGCCGAGCAGCCAGAGAGATACCCTATGTCCAAGGTCTGTAGTAGTGGTCATGAGGAGATACCGCATGTCCAAGGTAAGGAGCAGCAACTGTGCTTTCCTAGAGCAGCTGTGGAGAAATATCTCATGTCCAAGGTAAGAGAAGCCCCAGTAAGACAGTAGACGCTGAGAGAGGGACTCAGAGGGCAGACTGAAACCACAATCACAGAAAACTAACCAATCTAATCACATGGACCACAGCCTCATTTAACTATATGAAACTAAGCTATGCTGTGTAAGGTCACCCAAGACGGACGGGTCTNAGACGCTGAGAGAGGGACTCAGAGGGCAGACTGAAACCACAATCACAGAAAACTAACCAATCTAATCACATGGACCACAGCCTCATTTAACTATATGAAACTAAGCTATGCTGTGTAAGGTCACCCAAGACGGACGGGTCTTGGTAGAGAGTTCTGACAAAATGTGGTCCACTGGAGAAGGGAATGGCAAACCACTTCAGTATTCTTGCCTTGAGAACCCCATGAACAGTATGAAAAGGCAAAAAGATAGGATACGGAAAGATGAACTCCCTAGATCGGTAGGTGCCCAATATGCTACTGGACATAAGTGGACAAATAACTCCATAAAGAATGAAGAGATGGAGCCAAAGCAAAAACAACACCCAGTTGTAGATGTGATTGGTGATAGAAGTAAGGTCTGATGCTGTAAAGAGCAATATTGCATAGGAACCTGGAATGTTAGGTCCATGAATCAAGGCAAATTAGAAGTGATCAAACAGGAACATTGACATTTTAGCAATCAGCGAACTAAAATGGACTGGAATGGGTAAATTCAACTCAGATGACCATTATTTCTACTACTGTGGGCAAGAATTCCTTAGACAAAATGGAGTAGCCATCATAGTCAACAAGAGGGTCCAAAATGCAGTACTTGAGTGCAATCTCAAAAACAACAGAATGGTCTCTGTTCATTTGCAAGGCAAACCATTCAATATCACAGTTATCCAAGACTATGCCCCTACTAGTAATGCTGAAGAAGCTGAAGTTGAACGGTTCTATGAAGACCTACAAGACATTCTAGAACTAATACCCCAAGAAAGAAGTATTTTTCATTATAGGGGACTGGAATGCAAAAATAAGAAGTCAAGAAACACCTAGAGTAATGGGCAAATTTGGCCTTGGAGTTCAGAATGAAGCAGGGCAAAGGCTAATAGAGCTCTGCAAAGAGAATGCACTGGTCATAGCAAACACCCTCTTCCAACAACACAAGAGAAGACTACACATGGACATCACCAAATGGGCAACAGTGAAATCAGATTGGTTACATTTTTTTGCAGCCAAAGATGGAGAAGCTCTATATAGTCAGCAAAATCAAGACCAAAAGCTGACTAACTCAGATCATGAGCTCCTTATTGCCAAATTCAGACTTAAATTGAAGAAAGTAGGGAAAACCACTAGACCACTCAAATACAAAGGTGAAGGTGAAGTCGCTCAGTCGTGTCCAACTCTTTGCGACCCCATGGACTCTAACCTACTAGGCTTCTCGGTCCGTGGGATTCTCCAGGCAAGAATACTGGAGTGGATTGCCATTTCCTTCTCCAGGGGATCTTCCCGACCCAGGGATCAAACCTGAGTCTCCCACACTGGAGGCAGACGCTTTAACCTCTGAGCCACCAGGGAAATATGACCTGAATCAAATCCCTTATGATTAATAGTGAAGTGAGAAATATATTTAAGGAACTAGATCTGATAGACAGAGTGCCTGATGAACTATGGATGGAGGTTCATGACATTGTACAGGAGACAAGGTCAAGACCATCCACAAGAAATAGAAATGCAAAAAAGGCAAAATGGCTGTCTGAGGAGGCCTTACCAATAGCTGTAAAAACAAGAGAAGTGAAAAGCAAAGAAGAAAAGGAAAGATATACCCATTTGAATGCAGAGTTCTGAAGAATAGCACGGAGAGGTAAGAAAATCTTCCTTAGTGATTAGTGCAAAGAAATAGATGAAAAAAACAGAATGGGAAAGACTAGACATCTCTTCAAGAAAAGTAGAGCTACCAAGGGAAATTTTCATGTAAAGATGGGCACAATAAAGGGCAGAAGTGGTATGGACCAAACAGAAGCAGAAGATATTAAGAAGAGGTGGCAAGAATACACAGAAGAACTGTACAAAAAAGTATCTTCATGACTCAGATAACCATGATGGTGTGATCACTCACCTAGAGCCAGATATCCTGGAATGTGAAGTCACATGGGCCTTAGGAAGCATCACTATGAAGAAAGCTAGTGGAGGTGATGGAATTCCAGTTGAGCCATTTGAAATCCTGAAAGATGATGCTGTGAAAGTAATGCACTCAATAAGTCAGCAAATCTGGAAAACTCAGCAGTGGCCACAGGACTGGAAAAGGTCAGTTTTCATTCCAATCCCAAAGAAAGGCAATGCCAAAGCACGCTCAAACTACCACACAGTTTCACTCCTCTCACATACTAGTAAAGTAATGCTCAAAATTCTCCAAGCCAGGCTTCAGCAATACGTGAACTGTGAACTTCCAGATGTTCAAGCTGGATTTAGAAAAGGCAGAGGAATCAGAGATCAAACTGCCAACATCCGCTGGACCATGGAAAAAGCAAGAGAGTTCCAGAGAAACATCTATTTCTGCTTTATTGACTATGCCAAAGCCCTTGACTGTGTGGATCGCAACAAACTGTGGAAAATTCTGAAAGAGATGGGAATACCAGACCACCTGATCTGCCTCTTGACAAATCTGCATGCAGGTCCGGAAGCAACAGTTAGAACTGGACATGGCACAACAGACTGTTTCCAATAGGAAAGTGAGTACGTCAGGGCTGTACATTGTCACCCTGCTTATTTAATTTATATGCAGAGTACATCATGAGAAACGCTGGGCTGGAAAAAGCACAAGCTGGAATCAAGATTGCCTGGAGAAATATCAATAACCTCAGATATGCAGATGACACCACTCTTTCGCAGAAAGCAAATAAGAACTAAAGAGCCTCTTGATGAAAGTGAAAGAGGAGAGTGAAAAAGTTGGCTTAAAGCTCAACATTCAGAAAACGAAGATCATGGCATCCAGTCCCACACTTCAAGGCNGTGTGATCACTCACCTAGAGCCAGATATCCTGGAATGTGAAGTCACATGGGCCTTAGGAAGCATCACTATGAAGAAAGCTAGTGGAGGTGATGGAATTCCAGTTGAGCCATTTGAAATCCTGAAAGATGATGCTGTGAAAGTAATGCACTCAATAAGTCAGCAAATCTGGAAAACTCAGCAGTGGCCACAGGACTGGAAAAGGTCAGTTTTCATTCCAATCCCAAAGAAAGGCAATGCCAAAGCACGCTCAAACTACCACACAGTTTCACTCCTCTCACATACTAGTAAAGTAATGCTCAAAATTCTCCAAGCCAGGCTTCAGCAATACGTGAACTGTGAACTTCCAGATGTTCAAGCTGGATTTAGAAAAGGCAGAGGAATCAGAGATCAAACTGCCAACATCCGCTGGACCATGGAAAAAGCAAGAGAGTTCCAGAGAAACATCTATTTCTGCTTTATTGACTATGCCAAAGCCCTTGACTGTGTGGATCGCAACAAACTGTGGAAAATTCTGAAAGAGATGGGAATACCAGACCACCTGATCTGCCTCTTGACAAATCTGCATGCAGGTCCGGAAGCAACAGTTAGAACTGGACATGGCACAACAGACTGTTTCCAATAGGAAAGTGAGTACGTCAGGGCTGTACATTGTCACCCTGCTTATTTAATTTATATGCAGAGTACATCATGAGAAACGCTGGGCTGGAAGAAGCACAAGCTGGAATCAAGATTGCCTGGAGAAATATCAATAACCTCAGATATGCAGATGACACCACTCTTTCGCAGAAAGCAAATAAGAACTAAAGAGCCTCTTGATGAAAGTGAAAGAGGAGAGTGAAAAAGTTGGCTTAAAGCTCAACATTCAGAAAACGAAGATCATGGCATCCAGTCCCACACTTCAAGGCAAATAAATGGAGAAACAGTGATAACAGTGGCTGATTATTTTTCTGGGCTCCAAAATCACTGCAGATGGTGACTGTAGCCATGAAATTAAAAGACGCTTACTCCTTGGAAGGAAAGTTATGACCAACCTAGACAGCGTCTTATAAAGCAGAGACATTACTTTGCCAACAAATGTCCATCTAGTCAAGGCTATGGTTTTTCCAATAGTCATGTATGGATGTGAGAGTTGGACTATAAAGAAAACTGATCACAGAAGAACTGATGCTTTTCAACTGTTGCATTGATGAAGACTCTTGAGAGTCCTTTGGACTGCAAGGAAATCAAACCAGTCAATTCTAAAGGAAATCAGTCCTGAATATTCATTGGAAGGACTGATGCTGAAGCTGAAGCTCCAATACTTTGGCCACCTGATGCAAAGAGATGACTCATTGGAAAAGATCCTGATGCTAGGAAAGATTGAATGCAGCAGGAGAAGGGGACAACAGAGGATGAGGTGGTTGGATGGCATCACCGACTCAAAGGAGATGAGTTTGATTAGACTCTGTGAGTTGGTGATGGACAGGGAGGCCTGGTAAGCTGTAGTCCATGGGGTCAGGAAGAGTCAGACACGACTGAGCAACTTAACTGAGCTGAACTGAACTGATATCACTATTATCAGAATTCAAAGTTGGAATGGATAATATGTGTGAATGATGAATTCTGGCTTTATTACACTCTTATACGATATTGACTGAGTCACCTTCTTTCTCCACTACTAATTGGATATGATAAAATGGCACCTTTGGAATTGCCCACGTTTTTCTTTTCTTTTTTTTGCCTTTGAAAATATACATTAGTATATAATTCTGGAATGTCATAAAAAGAAATCACTGCTCTGATAAAGGAAATGGTATTAGATGGAGTAGAATGAGTATTCTTAATGCCTATTTCAAATAGCCCTGTCTGATTAGCACATAATGCAGACTGTCCACAGAGACCAACAGTGTGTTGTCAAGATTAAATTAAATGTTTTCCCCTCATTTCTTTAGTCATGGGCAATGTGAGAAAGACTACAAAAAGTACCAGAACCCTAACAGGCTGTAGGTGACTGGAACACAACGATGGATGTGTCTGAAGGCTTCTTTTCTATATTCATTTTTGGGTCCAGTCTGAAGCAATCTGAACTTTAAAGAACGACAGTCAATATACATGCACACATTTTTCCACATGGATATTGTCATAACTTAATGTGACAAGCTTTGAACTTTGTGACAATTAAGAATAATTTACTACAATACATTCACCAGATCGTAAAAACTGCCCCTCAGCAGAAGTGATACAAGAGGAGTTAAAGACCCCTGTTTAATATGATACATGTAGACTAACTGAGAAGTCCATGGCACCCCACTCCAGTACTCTTGCCTGGAAAATCCCATGGACGGAGGAGCCTGGTGGGCTTCAGTCCATGGGATCGCGAAGAGTTGGACACGACTGAGCGACTTCACTTTCACTTTTCACTTTCATGCTTTGGAGAGGGAAATGGCAGCCCACTCCAGTGTTCTTGCCTGGAGAATCTCAGGGACGGGGGAGCCTGGTGGGCTGCCGTCTATGGGGTCGCACAGAGTCGGACACGACTGAAGCGACTTAGCAGCAGCAGCAGCAGCAAACTAACTGAAAATCCCAGATAAACTACAAGACCTGGTCCTTTCTGTGAAATTTTAGCAAATGTTGTGGGATGAGCAACCAGAGACACCTCTCAAACTTTGAGAAATAAATGATTATGTTTTACTCTGCGACTAAAGAATAAGTCCTGGAAGAACCATTTGTAGAAATCATATTACTCAACTAGGAATACTCCAAAATCTTACTGACTATAAGGCTTGAAGCTCTCAAAAGTCCTGGATTGTACTTAGAAAATTAAAAATAATTATTTGAATATGTTTACAAGTGATATTTTCACTGACAGAGAAAATAGATTCTTTGTGTACAGGGAGATACCAAAAATAATAAATATATACCATTCAGAGCAGGAGGAAATACTAACTACTTTTAATCCACTGTAGTCCATGAATTGGCCTCATCACCAAGCAAGAACAGGGCAATTTGGGGTAATCAGGTAAAAATGAACTAGTGCATGGCAGAACAGCTGCCAATGTATCTCTCTGGCTCCATTTACCTGTGTTATTTAGACCACCTTCCATGACCAATTCCAGATAGCTGAATTAGACCCTTTGGTAGGAGAGCTTTGCAACTGTTAATGAATAATATCTTGTAGGACATCCTTTTCACTTGCCTGGAGTTGCTTTCTGCAGTGTTCCTTGATAGAACTGGGTTCAGTACTGGGGATATTTAAACTATGCCATTAATTCAGAGGATGATGGCATCAGAGTTCACACTCACAACCTTACAATAGGTGTATAGGTGTGTGTGTGTGTTCTCAGATGTTCAGTCATGTCTGCCCATGGACTGAAGCCCACCAGGCTCCTCTGTTCATGGAATTTCCCAGGTGAAACTATTGGAGTGGGTTGCCATTTCCTTCTTCAGGGCATCTTCCCAACCTAGGGATCAAACCTGCGTCTCCTGCATCTCCTGCATTGGCAGGTGGATTCTTCACCACCTGGGAAGTGCAAATGTACAGGTAGCATGGCTGGCCATGCTTTTGACCCACTGTAACTGTTCTTAAGCAAAACGTTAAGTATTCTGGATTATATTAAGGAAAAGCTATCAATTCCTGATTCTATGAGAATGTAGAGTGGCAAGAAAAGTAAAATATATGAAAGATCAAAGGCCATTGTTACTTTAAGGTGAGACTGAAGAGAATAGCAGTGTATAGAGATTGCAGGCCCGATGTGTGATCACACTCACCCGTGCATTTTAAGAGCTGTGAACGAATATCTGATTTCTTCTTTTTTTTTTTCCCGCAAGTCATATAGTAAATAGCTAGCACTAACAAAGTCAAATATTAATAACCAAGAACTACAGATCCTCAAATCCCCTTTCCCCCAACCAGCAAAACCCATAGAAATTTACACTGACCAAAGTAAATAGAAAATAAAAGTCAAACCACTTAAACGGTTGACATTTAGGGATGGAGCCAGACACTCGCTTTCATCCTTCTGAATCACCAGTGTTATAACATTAACAGAAAATAAGTGATATTATGAACTTGGTGTAAAAGTGAGCGTTCAGGTCCAGTGAACAATAATTTAATTAATACCTGCTGGTGATTAACGTATTTTTAAATTTCATGTTAGCAAAAGAGAACTATTTTCCTTTGCACATCATAGCTGCCTTGCCTCTCTTTTTTTTTTCTTTTTCAGTAAGAAAGAACCATTTTAAAGTAAAATAGCTCATAGCCATGGCCACATGGATTCTGATCAAAATTAATTTTGAACTGGACTTATTAGTTGTAATGAGCATGACTGACTTAGAATGCAGAGTGTCTAATATATCAAATTTGCTTTTCTCTGTTTCTCTGATATTCCATCCTTTGAAAATATGAATTTAAAACACATCCTTTGGGAAGTTATTTCATTGATCCCAGAAAAGGATAAATTTTACCTTATTAAATTGTTACAGTATGTACTAAAGCCAGTACATACTGGCTTTTTTAGTAGGTGGTGAAAATAGAGGATTATAGCCAGGAATACAATAGCTGTGGCCTTTCAGTGTCTGGTCTTCACCTTGTAGTGAGAGTGCTGAATCAGAGAAGGAAAGGAAAACCATGATTTCTTCTCTAGCCAGACAACACTAGGCATGATGATGATTGAGACAGTGTGGGTTCTGAAGGATGTCAGAAAAAAGCAGCGCTGAATGAACACTAAAGTCAACTAGTCAGAATTGTGTTCTATAAATTGGGAGATCGTGTACACCTGTGGCTGATTCATGTCAATGTATGGCAAAACCAATACAGTATTGTAAAATAGAATAAAGTATTAAATTATAAAAAATAAAAATTAAAAAAAAAGAAGACCATCACAAGCTGAAAGCACTAGGTAATCACAGCTCCAAATATGACAGACAAAGTCCTTTCTTTTGAAAACGCCTTGCTGCCCTACCCTCTTTCTTTTCCTCAGGCACTTTCAGTGTGCTCTAAGTTTCCATAAGAAGAGTTGACTTTTCATAGCAAATCTATAGAAAGCAGATCACCTAACTGTATGAGACTCAAGGAATCTCACATGGCCATAATCTCTCAATGAGAAAAAAATATATATATATGTAGGAAACTATGAATTGACTATGAGTTTCAAAAATGCTGGCATGTAAAGTGAAAGTGGAAAGAACCAACATTTTACATGTAACTAATTAGAATTTCAAGAAAAAAGTTGACATTTGTTATGTTATTCCCAAAACTCTACACAATGAACATGCCTTTGCGTGTGTGATATCTACTCCAAAATTTGTAGACAACTATATGTTTTATAATCTACAGCTCCAAGAAGAACATAATCATCAATAATAGAGAAAGAAGAGGAAGGAGAAAGGGGAGGAGGGGAAAGAAAACAACAAGAAGAAACAAGAAGAATGAAAATAATTGAAAGCCTAGCACGTGCTCATTAGTCTAGGCCCCTTTCCCCTTGTTTCTGTTTCAGTTAATACAGCAATTCTCAGGATAAGTGTTGTTATCTTTATTTCATAGATGAGGAAAGAGATATTTTAAAAAGTAAGGAAACGTGTTCAAATCCATTTATAATAATCTGTATTTGGCCTTCACGATTGGTCCAAATGTTCACTTTTTCCCAGTTTATAGGGCAACTCTCTTTAAGTTGATTTTTTTGGAGTAGAGTTGCTTTACAATGTCGTGTTAATCTCCGCTGTACAACAAACTGCATTAGCCATACATATACATACATATACAGCCCTCCCCTTTGGACTTTCTTCCCATTCAGGTCACCCCAGAGCATTAAGTAAAGTTCCCGGTGCTATATGGCATGTTCTCATTAGTGATCTATCTCATATATAGTATTGATAGTGCCTGTGTGTCAGTCCCACTCTTGCAGAGAGTAGCAGTTGAGTCTGGTTCAGACACAAGAATTCTACAAGGAGCTAAAGAATTTCTCTGAAAAATGAAATAAGATTTGAACATAGACACTTCAAATCATATATAGACACAGTTTAAAGTACTTTTTCCCCCCTTTCATGACATCAAATACTAAAGTAAATTAAAATCCATAGGGAACAGCAACAAAAAAAGAACATTACATAAGTATTGGCAGCAGCTTTGCTAAGAGGGAATCTTTGCTGAATCTGAATGCCCTCCTTACCTCCCTCTCATACGGTATTTTTCCGTCACCCAAAGCCTAAATTGAGACAATCTTGGAAATATTAAAATTTGAAAAGTGAAACCTCTCATGGAGAAAATTGTTTATCCTTTCTGTGTCTCCCCTCCTTAGTATACTAGCAAAAGCTTGAAAGTGATAAAGAATATTTGTCTTTCAATGAATATGGAAAATATCAGAAAATAGCTATAGTTTTAACATACATATATCAAAAAGAAAAGGCTTATCCAAATCTCTCAGTTCCTCCCACCTCCCTCCTTTCCCCCTTGATACTCATTTAGCTGTTCTCTACTATTTCNATAAAGAATATTTGTCTTTCAATGAATATGGAAAATATCAGAAAATAGCTATAGTTTTAACATACATATATCAAAAAGAAAAGGCTTATCCAAATCTCTCAGTTCCTCCCACCTCCCTCCTTTCCCCCTTGATACTCATATAGCTGTTCTCTACTATTTCCATGGACACTAACACAAGATTGTAAAGCAACTATACGCCAATAAAAATTAATTAAAAAACCATAAACCTGGGATTCAGGATTGATTTTCTAAGAGATTTAATCTCCACCTATGTAAGGATGCACCATAGAATTCCTGTAGAAAACTTTCCTATTGTTGCATTTAAAAATACTCGATTTGCAAAATTTCCATGTGCTCTAAAATCACAATCTATTAGTAGTAACATTTAAATTATAATAAACTATACTATATAGTGCAAAACAAAGATTTAAACATAAGTAAATATTATTCAATAAGGTGCCATATTTCTTTAGAAATATTTTCTCCCTGGATTTTTCAATAAATGTTTGGCCAATGTCTGCCCTTGAAAACACTCAGACAACTCCTGCTCAAGTCAAAAATTATGCATACATGTATTTAGGACTAAATTTGGCCCGATGCTTAATTAGTGTCTGGCTGTGATTACATCTGTGGTGTCGAATTTTCAAATCTAAATTTTCGGTGTTACAACAAAACTTTGTAAATTCCCTTTCATTTCTGTAGGAGAAAACAATGTCGAGAGTAGTTTAGTATTTCAGTAAGTCTGAGAAAATATTTTTTCTTAGTCTGAAAGCAATTCCTCTCAAATGTAAAAGGGAATAAATAGTGACTTAAATAAACACTGAGATATTATAAATAAATAAGCATTGGCCTCTTGAGTTTGACTTCTGAAGGTTGAGAGATTTTTTTAAGGAACACTGTTCTGGGTAATGGGTACTGCCTTTTCTCTCTTGTTGTCTGAGAAATAAAAATCATTTTCCCTTTTCTTCTTTTTTTCTTTCTATGTTTCTTTCCCCTACTTCATTAATCGTTCCCAAGTAGCTACCTAGTTAATACAATTCAACTCTTCAGAACCAAACAAACATACTTTTTCCTGGGCCCTATGGGGCCTATGTGTGTATCTGGCACATTTGTTACAAAGCTGGGTTGGAAATTCTCTTTTTGGAAGCAAGTAGATTACTGTTAAACAGCATTTATATAATATATATATTTCACCAGTTTGTCCTGGGCTTCTTTGGTGGCTCAGATGGGAAAGAATCTGCCTGCAGTGCAGGCGGCCCCTGGGTGGGGAAAGTCCCCTGGAGAAAGGAAGGGTGACCCAACCTACTCCAGTATTCTTGCCTGGAAAATCCTATGGACTGAGGGGTCTGGCCGGCTGTAGTCCACCNAGCAAGTAGATTACTGTTAAACAGCATTTATATAATATATCTATTTCACCAGGTTTGTCCTGGGCTTCTTTGGTGGCTCAGATGGGAAAGAATCTGCCTGCAGTGCAGGCGGCCCCTGGGTGGGGTAAGTCCCCTGGAGAAAGGAAGGACGACCCAACCTACTCCAGTATTCTTGCCTGGAAAATCCTATGGACTGAGAGGTCTGGCCGCTGTAGTCCACGGAGTCGCAGAGAGTCAGACTCGACTGGTGACTAACACACACACAGGCATGGTTTGTCCTGGCATTTTCAGTTGCAATGTCTTAGTGCCTACTGAGCCAAAACTTGAGGCAATGTAAGAAAGCCACAGACTTCCCTGCTGGGCTCAGTTGTAAAGAACTTGCCTGCCAGTGCAGGAGACAGAGGTCAGATCCCTGGATCTGGATGATCCCCAGGAGCAGGAAATGGCAACCGACTCTAGTATTCTAGGGCTTTCATACAAGTGTCCTCCACTCTAGGGGTTTCATACAAATGGCCTCTGAAAAATAGAGATTTAGAACTACATGTATTTTAATTGTCTAATCTTCCATTTATTGTTGAGTGAGCAGCAACTGGGAACAACTTAATTTGATCATAATTAACTATCTTATATTTCCTAATACTAAATATCAACTCTTATGACTTGGCATCCTAAGGTTTTCAATGGTATTTGGTGTTCAAAAAAGTGTTTTTAAGGATTCTCGTCATCTCAAGGTTACCTTCACAGCACAAGAAGGCATAGTTATAATGCCACAGATGCTGACAGGGAGGAGAAAGATTATTTCAACTGGCTGATACTAATTTTAAAAGATATTTTCTTTGACTTTATCATATATAATTCTTGTTTGATAAAATTTTATTTCTAGGCATGTCATGTACTTCTTAGGAACTGGAATAAACCTCCTTTGTATAAAAAATATCTCCAGGATCTGAGTAGCTTGGTGTCTATTAAGGGTAGTTGGAAGACTGTTTATAAAGTGAATTTTAGACTTTGCTAAGATCCAAACTAAAAAGTATCACAGTGAGTTAACGACTTTGTATTCAGTTACCTGCGCTGAATAATCGAAGGTCATAAGACATTTCTAATGTTCTTTAATCCCAGATCATATTAGGTGGAAATTAAAATGTATTATTTGTCTCAAATATTATAACATTTTCAATAAAAAAAAACACAAAATTTATTTTTCCTGTAATTTGCTATTGAATTTTACAACAGCAGTCAAATCTTTCCAGTATTCCGGAATTTATGGTGTAGACTTCATGTGACATGATCAAGAGCTATAACTTAACTGAACATATATTATTTCTAAGTTAATATGACTGAAAATTAGTATGCCTGAATTCTGTTACACAGAAGAACCAAGGGGAAAATAATTACTTCCATTAAAACACTCCAAAATCTTTTTATAGACTATAATTAGTGATATGATTTACTCTTGAAGTGCCATTCTGGGACAAGGAACATTGATAAAAATTCTAATCTTCATTGCAATGGATGATGCTACTGGCCATCCCTGATTTGTGCTTTCTGTCATCTTATTCACTGAATTGTCCACACTCTTTCTGTAGCTTTCCTTTATAACCAAGGCACTTGCTTTTGCAAATATAGAAAGTAGCATCACATGTACGCACACACACACACACACAAATACAGACTTGTGTGCACACTTCAAGTATCTGTTCAATTAATACAGTTCAAGTTTTCAAAATCAAGAAAACCAGAAAATATATTGTTGGTCAATGAAACGAGAATAGAAATGTAAATTATTCCAGTAGATAGAAAGTCTCATATTGGTAGCCGATCTCAATTCAGAAGCTTATATAGAGCCGTTCCTGTGTAGCTCAGTATAGCACCTGCCTGCAATAGGGGAGGCCTCAGTTTGATTTGTGGGTTGGGAAGATCCCCTAGAAAAGGAAATGGCAACCCACTCCAATATTCTTGCCTGGAGAATCCCTGGATAGAGGAGCCTGGCACCTACAGGTCATGGGGTCTCAAGAATCAGACACGACTTAGTGCTACCTTTTTTTTCCCCAGAAATATTAGAATTGCTATTAAATGATACCCTGACAAGCCAAAGCCAGTCTTTTCTCAGTCTTCTTAATTCTTCAAAAGCATATTCATATGCTTAATATCTCATAAGGGATAAGCTTGATTGTTTAATTTATGCCTATAAGATGTAGGGAACTCCGCATATGTAATATTCAAAGGTGTTAAAATTTCCTTTGTAATTTGAAACAATCTTTATTTCATCTGGGGTTTTTGTGTGTATGTGCATTCATACAGAACAAACTGAGATTAATTTCAGTCGGGCTGTCCACTTTGTGTGGTGATAATTTCTGCTTAAGTTCTTGAAAACTCATGAAACTTTGCTAAGAATTTGCCGAGTACATATTATTTGTCATGCACTGTGTTAGGCTCTGAGTTTTGAACTTAAAACATACTTTATTCTTTTTATTTTAGAAGCTCATAATACAGCTACGAAAATGAATAAATATCAAATTGTTATCAAAAAAGTAGGGGTTTTCCTTGTGGCTCAGCTGGTAAAGAATCTGCCTGCAATGTGGGAGACCTGGGTTCCATCCTTGGGTGAGGAAGATCCCCTGGAGAAAGGAAAGGATACCCACTCTAGTATTCTGGCCTGGAGAATTCCAAGCATCATGAAGAGTTGGATATGACTGGGAGAGTTTCATTCACTTCATTCAATGTGAAAAGTAAAATTATCATAAGATTGCATGTTTCAGTGGAAGCATATGGATGAGGTGGAGAGTTACAGGAAGTTCCTGGTTGGATATGACAGAGTTCTTTGTGATTGGAGATGCCGGCATCAGTGGTGACACTGCTTGTGTATATACAGATGAGACCAAACAGAGTGTGTGTTTGAAACTGTCTCTTTGCTTTATAGCCTGCCTCAAGGTTGAACTTCAAGAAAGGCACCTCAGTTCAGTTCAGTTCAGTTCAGTCGCTCAGTCGTGTCTGACTCTTTGCGACCCCATGAATCACAGCTGGCCAGGCCTCCCTGTCCATCACCAACTCCCACAGTTCACTCAGACTCACGTCCATCGAGTCAGTGATGCCATCCAGCCATCTCATCCTCTGTCATCCCCTTCTCCTCCTGCCCCAATCTCTCCCAGCATCAGAGTCTTTTCCAATGAGTCAACTCTTCGCATGAGATGGCCAAAGTATTGGAGTTTCAGCTTTAGCATCATTCCTTCCAAAGAAATCCCAGGGCTGATCTCCTTCAGAAAGGCACCTATACTTACCTAATTATAAAATTGCCTACTGGCTCATAATTCTCTGGGAATCCATATACAACTATATTGTCTGAAGGAAGACTTACCTGTATCTTTAAGTATTTGTTCTTCCCACCCTGTTGTGTTATTTCTATCAGTCTTACAAATCAATTTTACCAGGATCACCCAACTATTAATTTTTACCCAAACATGTCCAGTCTAACAGTTTTGTACAGAAATGAATGCAACTTGATTTATTCAAATCACTGCAGATAATCTTTGAGTAAGATACATGAGACGCATGGCAGAGTTGTATTCAGTAGGAATGGTGTCTTTTCACAGAGAAAAAATCATCCAAATAGAGATGATAAATATGTTTTATCATTTGAGGAGATAGTATTCTCACTTTTTATTTTATAGCTGTTTCTTAATTTTTAAATTTATTAACTGCAGAAAAAAAATCTTCAATATTGCCATTAATCCTAAATAAAGCAAAATAAACCATAAAAATACTTTAATTTGCCTCTTAGTTTATAAGTAGAGCATTACTTTTTAAAGAATTTTTTGGGATATACTTTAAACAGCAAAAATTAATTTAGTTTAATTTAATGATTTTAATAAACATAATGAAATTGTTCAATTTATACCATAATCCAATTTTAAGGTCATTTTCATCATCCCCCAAAAGATCTCTCATATCCATTTTCAGCCACATCTTGTTCCTACTTGACATTTCTTTTTATTATATATATGGTGATTTCTGACTGACTTACAAGGTTCTAAAATTCAGCTTATATTCACACGTTTGAAGTTGAAAATACACATATATTTGGAGGAACTACATTATTTAAAGAATCATCTAAGCAATGGTAATAAAACATTCCAATGTAAAATATCTTAATTAAGAATAGAAGCTTGTGTTTCGCTGGTGTAGCAGGTCCAAGCTGCTAGGGGAGTTCTGCCAACCTTGAAACATGGTTTTTATCTCTGAGTTCAAGGACAAACATCCAGCTTTTTCTTTTATTAGTCAAAGGGGAAGAAAGAGGAATGAGCCAGAAAGTTACATGTGGATCTTTTATGGGACAAACCTGAAAATTACACACATCATTTCCATTAAAGCAACGTGGGGAAAATGGTCTAGGTGTCCAACTAAACACAGACGTTTCTGTTATTAGAGATGGGAAACAGAATGAGTAACTAGCGATCTTTTCCGTACCTAATGTATTTAACTAATGTATTTAATGTAATACCATAACACATTTAACTGAAAAATTTTAAACGTTCAGTTCAGTTCAGTTCAGTCGCTCAGTCGTGTCTGACTTTTTGTGACCCCATGAATCGCAGCATGCCAGGTCTCCCTGTTCATTGCCATCTCCCACAGTTCACTCAGACTCACATCCATCGAGTCAGTGATGCCATCCAGCCATCTCATCCTCTGTCGTCCCCTTCTCCTCCTGCCCCCAGTCCCTCCCAGCATCAAAGTCTTTTCCAATGAGTCAACTCTTCGCATGAGGTGGCCAAAGTACTGGAGTTTCAGCTTTAGCATCATTCCTTCCAAAGAAATCCCAGGGTTGATTTCTTTCAGAATGGACTGGTTGGGTCTCCTTGCAGTCCAAGGGACTCTCAAGAGTCTTCTCCAACACCACAGTTCAAAAGCATCAGTTCTTCAGCACTCAGCCTTCTTCACAGTCCAACTCTCACATCCATACATGACCACAGGAAAAACCATAGCCTTGACTAGACGGACCTTAGTCGGCAACGTAATGTCTCTATTTATTTTTTAAAAATTTACCTTTGCCTCCTCCACACTGTACCTCTCAAGTACTTAATAAAAATTATTTTAAAAGCAAAAGCAAACTAAAAGATGTTTATGTACTTGTTATTTAAAAAAAATGTGAATAGAGCATATCTCAGCTGGATTTATCTATGATTAGGAAAAATTGGAAGCTTCACAAAGTCAGTCCATTAAGAGTCAAGAAAAAAGGTTAAAGATAGGGGAAGTTGACTCTTAAAAACTTCCATGCCAATTATCAGATGGGAATATCTGTTCAGGAAGTCGGAGATTTTAGCAAGTTATCTATGAGATAGGGGCTTTCCTGGTGGCTCAGCGTTAGGAATCCACCTGCAGTATGGAAGCTGCAGGAGACAATGGATCCATCCATGGGTGGGGAAGATCCTCTGGAAGACGCCACTTCAGTATTCCTGTCTGGAGAATTCTAGGGACAAAAGAGTCTGTTGGACTACAATCCATGGGGTCGCAAAGAGTCAGACATAACTGAAGCCACTTGGAACCCACTCACAACTTTGAGATAAGCAGAAATGATGAGAATTAAAAGTGCATACTCACAAATGTACATATATGGCATTGTTGCAAATTAGTTTCATAATTTGTTATAATCATTGCCTATGCTATTAATATCAAGATAGTCAATTTCAAGCCCTTTGGGAAAAATAATTTTATTACAACTTTCATAAGAAAATTGAAATACAGAAACAATGTTATAAATCATATACCTCAAACTCTTCATTTAATTTTGTTTGTTTTTTTGGGGGGGGTATTTATTTATTTAATCTGCTTGAGCATTTACCATATGATATGCACTTGAGATACAGAAATGAATATGAAAGTAGCCCTAGACATTTAAAAAGCAGTCTTGAGACTTCCTTGGTGGTCCAGTGGTTAAGAAAGATCCTGTATATCCCCTGAAGGGGGCATGGTTTGATCCCTAGTCTTGGAACAAAGATCCCTCGTGTTGCATGGCCAGAAACAAATAAATAAATAAAATGGTACAACTCTAGGGTTTTTAGCACATTCCTAGACTTGTGCGTCTCCATAATAAATTTTTTAAAAAGGCAATCTTTACTTAAAGAGAAATATGACATATTCCAAAGATACATTGTCAGGTCCATTATTCAATTAGTATTTATTAAATATTTACTAAGGAATGGACACTATTTTAGATTCTAGGAATTGAGAAGAGCAGCATCTCTACTCTTGAAGGACATATATTTAAAAGAGAGTAGGCAGAAAATAAGCAAACAATTCACAGAGGAATAATAAAAATACATCAAGTATAATGATCAGTGATGTCCAACCCTGTGGTCCCACAGAAGGCTTCTCTGTGTATGGAATTTTCCAGGTGAGGATACTAGAATGGAGTACTATTTCTCACTCCAGGGAATCTTTCCAACCCTGAGATCAAACCCATGTCTCCTGAGTCTCTTGTGTCTCCTGCATTGGCAGGTGGAGTCTTTACCACTACTGGCATCTGGAAAGCCCATATCAAGTAAATTATATATTACTGGCTCAGATGGTAAAAAAAAAAAAAATCTGCTTGCAATGCAGGAGAACTGGTTCAATCCCTGGATCAGGAAGATCCCCTAGAGAAGGGAATGGCTACCCACTCCAGTATTCTTGCCTGGAGAATTCCATGGACAGGGGAGCCTGACAGACTATAGTCCATGGGATCTTAAAGAGTCAGACAGGACTGACAGACTAACACACACACATACACACACACACACACACACACGAGCAAAGAAGTAAGGTACAGCTACTTTAGATTAGGTGGGCAAAAATTTTGAAAAAGAGGAATTTAATCTAAGATTCAAAGGAAGCAGTAATATAAAGGATGTGAGGTCCAAACATGCCTGATTTACTCAAGGAAGAAAAAGAAGGCTACTGTGGGAGAAGAGAAGTTTTAGAAGAAACTCCAGATAACATGATGTAAGAAAGGCCAGGTTGGATGGGGCTTTGTAAGGCAAGGTAATTGTTTGCATTTTACTCTACAAGAGAAGGTAGCCATTGAATGGTATTAGCAAGACAATGAGTTGAGATGAGATCTATTTTGTTTAAGGTCATTGTGCCTTCTATGGTGATTAATTGGATGTTAGGGTGACAGAATCAGGGCTACTGGATGAGATTACTGTGTTATCTTGGATAAATGTAGTAGTCTGGGGGAGTAAAACTTATGGCCAGATACAAAATATATTTTGGAGAATACAGTGAACAAAGGTTGAAGATGAGTCAGAGATTTGGGAAGAATAGGTGAAGGAAAAAGGAGAATTAAAAATAATATTTTTTANCTCTTTTTTTTTTTTTTCTTTTTCAGTAAGAAAGAACCATTTTAAAGTAAAATAGCTCATAGCCATGGCCACATGGATTCTGATCAAAATTAATTTTGAACTGGACTTATTAGTTGTAATGAGCATGACTGACTTAGAATGCAGAGTGTCTAATATATCAAATTTGCTTTTCTCTGTTTCTCTGATATTCCATCCTTTGAAAATATGAATTTAAAACACATCCTTTGGGAAGTTATTTCATTGATCCCAGAAAAGGATAAATTTTACCTTATTAAATTGTTACAGTATGTACTAAAGCCAGTACATACTGGCTTTTTTAGTAGGTGGTGAAAATAGAGGATTATAGCCAGGAATACAATAGCTGTGGCCTTTCAGTGTCTGGTCTTCACCTTGTAGTGAGAGTGCTGAATCAGAGAAGGAAAGGAAAACCATGATTTCTTCTCTAGCCAGACAACACTAGGCATGATGATGATTGAGACAGTGTGGGTTCTGAAGGATGTCAGAAAAAAGCAGCGCTGAATGAACACTAAAGTCAACTAGTCAGAATTGTGTTCTATAAATTGGGAGATCGTGTACACCTGTGGCTGATTCATGTCAATGTATGGCAAAACCAATACAGTATTGTAAAATAGAATAAAGTATTAAATTATAAAAAATAAAAATTAAAAAAAAAGAAGACCATCACAAGCTGAAAGCACTAGGTAATCACAGCTCCAAATATGACAGACAAAGTCCTTTCTTTTGAAAACGCCTTGCTGCCCTACCCTCTTTCTTTTCCTCAGGCACTTTCAGTGTGCTCTAAGTTTCCATAAGAAGAGTTGACTTTTCATAGCAAATCTATAGAAAGCAGATCACCTAACTGTATGAGACTCAAGGAATCTCACATGGCCATAATCTCTCAATGAGAAAAAAATATATATATATGTAGGAAACTATGAATTGACTATGAGTTTCAAAAATGCTGGCATGTAAAGTGAAAGTGGAAAGAACCAACATTTTACATGTAACTAATTAGAATTTCAAGAAAAAAGTTGACATTTGTTATTATGTTCTTCCCAAAACTCTACACAGTGAACATGCCTTTGCGTGTGTGATATCTACTCCAAAATTTGTAGACAACTATATGTTTTATAATCTACAGCTCCAAGAAGAACATAATCATCAATAATAGAGAAAGAAGAGGAAGGAGAAAGGGGAGGAGGGGAAAGAAAACAACAAGAAGAAACAAGAAGAATGAAAATAATTGAAAGCCTAGCACGTGCTCATTAGTCTAGGCCCCTTTCCCCTTGTTTCTGTTTCAGTTAATACAGCAATTCTCAGGATAAGTGTTGTTATCTTTATTTCATAGATGAGGAAAGAGATATTTTAAAAAGTAAGGAAACGTGTTCAAATCCATTTATAATAATCTGTATTTGGCCTTCACGATTGGTCCAAATGTTCACTTTTTCCCAGTTTATAGGGCAACTCTCTTTAAGTTGATTTTTTTGGAGTAGAGTTGCTTTACAATGTCGTGTTAATCTCCGCTGTACAACAAACTGCATTAGCCATACATATACATACATATACAGCCCTCCCCTTTGGACTTTCTTCCCATTCAGGTCACCCCAGAGCATTAAGTAAAGTTCCCGGTGCTATATGGCATGTTCTCATTAGTGATCTACCTCATATATAGTATTGATAGTGCCTGTATGTCAGTCCCACTCTTGCAGAGAGCAGCAGTTGAGTCTGGTTCAGACACAAGAATTCTACAAGGAGCTAAAGAATTTCTCTGAAAAATGAAATAAGATTTGAACATAGACACTTCAAATCATATATAGACACAGTTTAAAGTACTTTTTCCCCCCTTTCATGACATCAAATACTAAAGTAAATTAAAATCCATAGGGAACAGCAACAAAAAAAGAACATTCCATAAGTATTGGCAGCAACTTTGCTAAGAGAGAATCTTTGCTGAATCTTAATGCCCTCCTTACCTCCCTCTCATACGGTATTTTTCCGTCACCCAAAGCCTAAATTGAGACAATCTTGGAAATATTAAAATTTGAAAAGTGAAACCTCTCATGGAGAAAATTGTTTATCCTTTCTGTGTCTCCCCTCCTTAGTATACTAGCAAAAGCTTGAAAGTGATAAAGAATATTTGTCTTTCAATGAATATGGAAAATATCAGAAAATAGCTATAGTTTTAACATACATATATCAAAAAGAAAAGGCTTATCCAAATCTCTCAGTTCCTCCCACCTCCCTCCTTTCCCCCTTGATACTCATTTAGCTGTTCTCTACTATTTCCACGGACACTAACACAAGATTGTAAAGCAACTATACGCCAATAAAAATTAATTAAAAAACCATAAACATGGGATTCAGGATTGATTTTCTAAGAGATTTAATCTCCACCTATGTAAGGATGCACCATAGAATTCCTGTAGAAAACTTTCCTATTGTTGCATTTAAAAATACTCGATTTGCAAAATTTCCATGTGCTCTAAAATCACAGTCTATTAGTAGTAACATTTAAATTATGATAAACTATACTATATAGTGCAAAACAAAGATTTAAACATAAGTAAATATTATTCAATAAGGTGCCATATTTCTTTAGAAATATTTTCTCCCTGGATTTTTCAATAAATGTTTGGCCAATGTCTGCCCTTGAAAACACTCAGACAACTCCTGCTCAAGTCAAAAATTATGCATACATGTATTTAGGACTAAATTTGGCCCGATGCTTAATTAGTGTCTGGCTGTGATTACATCTGTGGTGTTGAATTTTCAAATCTAAATTTTCGGTGTTACAACAAAACTTTGTAAATTCCCTTTCATTTCTGTAGGAGAAAACAATGTCGAGAGTAGTTTAGTATTTCAGTAAGTCTGAGAAAATATTTTTTCTTAGTCTGAAAGCAATTCCTCTCAAATGTAAAAGGGAATAAATAGTGACTTAAATAAACACTGAGATATTATAAATAAATAAGCATTGGCCTCTTGAGTTTGACTTCTGAAGGTTGAGAGATTTTTTTAAGGAACACTGTTCTGGGTAATGGGTACTGCCTTTTCTCTCTTGTTGTCTGAGAAATAAAAATCATTTTCCCTTTTCTTCTTTTTTTCTTTCTATGTTTCTTTCCCCTACTTCATTAATCGTTCCCAAGTAGCTACCTAGTTAATACAATTCAACTCTTCAGAACCAAACAAACATACTTTTTCCTGGGCCCTATGGGGCCTATGTGTGTATCTGGCACATTTGTTACAAAGCTGGATTGGAAATTCTCTTTTTGGAAGCAAGTAGATTACTGTTAAACAGCATTTATATAATATATCTATTTCACCAGGTTTGTCCTGGGCTTCTTTGGTGGCTCAGATGGGAAAGAATCTGCCTGCAGTGCAGGCGGCCCCTGGGTGGGGTAAGTCCCCTGGAGAAAGGAAGGACGACCCAACCTACTCCAGTATTCTTGCCTGGAAAATCCTATGGACTGAGAGGTCTGGCCGCTGTAGTCCACGGAGTCGCAGAGAGTCAGACTCGACTGGTGACTAACACACACACAGGCATGGTTTGTCCTGGCATTTTCAGTTGCAATGTCTTAGTGCCTACTGAGCCAAAACTTGAGGCAATGTAAGAAAGCCACAGACTTCCCTGCTGGGCTCAGTTGTAAAGAACTTGCCTGCCAGTGCAGGAGACAGAGGTCAGATCCCTGGATCTGGATGATCCCCAGGAGCAGGAAATGGCAACCGACTCTAGTATTCTAGGGCTTTCATACAAGTGTCCTCCACTCTAGGGGTTTCATACAAATGGCCTCTGAAAAATAGAGATTTAGAACTACATGTATTTTAATTGTCTAATCTTCCATTTATTGTTGAGTGAGCAGCAACTGGGAACAACTTAATTTGATCATAATTAACTATCTTATATTTCCTAATACTAAATATCAACTCTTATGACTTGGCATCCTAAGGTTTTCAATGGTATTTGGTGTTCAAAAAAGTGTTTTTAAGGATTCTCGTCATCTCAAGGTTACCTTCACAGCACAAGAAGGCATAGTTATAATGCCACAGATGCTGACAGGGAGGAGAAAGATTATTTCAACTGGCTGATACTAATTTTAAAAGATATTTTCTTTGACTTTATCATATATAATTCTTGTTTGATAAAATTTTATTTCTAGGCATGTCATGTACTTCTTAGGAACTGGAATAAACCTCCTTTGTATAAAAAATATCTCCAGGATCTGAGTAGCTTGGTGTCTATTAAGGGTAGTTGGAAGACTGTTTATAAAGTGAATTTTAGACTGTGCTAAGATCCAAACTAAAAAGTATCACAGTGAGTTAACGACTTTGTATTCAGTTACCTGCGCTGAATAATCGAAGGTCATAAGACATTTCTAATGTTCTTTAATCCCAGATCATATTAGGTGGAAATTAAAATGTATTATTTGTCTCAAATATTATAACATTTTCAATAAAAAAAAACACAAAATTTATTTTTCCTGTAATTTGCTATTGAATTTTACAACAGCAGTCAAATCTTTCCAGTATTCCGGAATTTATGGTGTAGACTTCATGTGACATGATCAAGAGCTATAACTTAACTGAACATATATTATTTCTAAGTTAATATGACTGAAAATTAGTATGCCTGAATTCTGTTACACAGAAGAACCAAGGGGAAAATAATTACTTCCATTAAAACACTCCAAAATCTTTTTATAGACTATAATTAGTGATATGATTTACTCTTGAAGTGCCATTCTGGGACAAGGAACATTGATAAAAATTCTAATCTTCATTGCAATGGATGATGCTACTGGCCATCCCTGATTTGTGCTTTCTGTCATCTTATTCACTGAATTGTCCACACTCTTTCTGTAGCTTTCCTTTATAACCAAGGCACTTGCTTTTGCAAATATAGAAAGTAGCATCACATGTACGCACACACACACACACACAAATACAGACTTGTGTGCACACTTCAAGTATCTGTTCAATTAATACAGTTCAAGTTTTCAAAATCAAGAAAACCAGAAAATATATTGTTGGTCAATGAAACGAGAATAGAAATGTAAATTATTCCAGTAGATAGAAAGTCTCATATTGGTAGCCGATCTCAATTCAGAAGCTTATATAGAGCCGTTCCTGTGTAGCTCAGTATAGCACCTGCCTGCAATAGGGGAGGCCTCAGTTTGATTTGTGGGTTGGGAAGATCCCCTAGAAAAGGAAATGGCAACCCACTCCAATATTCTTGCCTGGAGAATCCCTGGATAGAGGAGCCTGGCACCTACAGGTCATGGGGTCTCAAGAATCAGACACGACTTAGTGCTACCTTTTTTTTCCCCAGAAATATTAGAATTGCTATTAAATGATACCCTGACAAGCCAAAGCCAGTCTTTTCTCAGTCTTCTTAATTCTTCAAAAGCATATTCATATGCTTAATATCTCATAAGGGATAAGCTTGATTGTTTAATTTATGCCTATAAGATGTAGGGAACTCCGCATATGTAATATTCAAAGGTGTTAAAATTTCCTTTGTAATTTGAAACAATCTTTATTTCATCTGGGGTTTTTGTGTGTATGTGCATTCATACAGAACAAACTGAGATTAATTTCAGTCGGGCTGTCCACTTTGTGTGGTGATAATTTCTGCTTAAGTTCTTGAAAACTCATGAAACTTTGCTAAGAATTTGCCGAGTACATATTATTTGTCATGCACTGTGTTAGGCTCTGAGTTTTGAACTTAAAACATACTTTATTCTTTTTATTTTAGAAGCTCATAATACAGCTACGAAAATGAATAAATATCAAATTGTTATCAAAAAAGTAGGGGTTTTCCTTGTGGCTCAGCTGGTAAAGAATCTGCCTGCAATGTGGGAGACCTGGGTTCCATCCTTGGGTGAGGAAGATCCCCTGGAGAAAGGAAAGGATACCCACTCTAGTATTCTGGCCTGGAGAATTCCAAGCATCATGAAGAGTTGGATATGACTGGGAGAGTTTCATTCACTTCATTCAATGTGAAAAGTAAAATTATCATAAGATTGCATGTTTCAGTGGAAGCATATGGATGAGGTGGAGAGTTACAGGAAGTTCCTGGTTGGATATGACAGAGTTCTTTGTGATTGGAGATGCCGGCATCAGTGGTGACACTGCTTGTGTATATACAGATGAGACCAAACAGAGTGTGTGTTTGAAACTGTCTCTTTGCTTTATAGCCTGCCTCAAGGTTGAACTTCAAGAAAGGCACCTCAGTTCAGTTCAGTTCAGTTCAGTCGCTCAGTCGTGTCTGACTCTTTGCGACCCCATGAATCACAGCTGGCCAGGCCTCCCTGTCCATCACCAACTCCCACAGTTCACTCAGACTCACGTCCATCGAGTCAGTGATGCCATCCAGCCATCTCATCCTCTGTCATCCCCTTCTCCTCCTGCCCCAATCTCTCCCAGCATCAGAGTCTTTTCCAATGAGTCAACTCTTCGCATGAGATGGCCAAAGTATTGGAGTTTCAGCTTTAGCATCATTCCTTCCAAAGAAATCCCAGGGCTGATCTCCTTCAGAAAGGCACCTATACTTACCTAATTATAAAATTGCCTACTGGCTCATAATTCTCTGGGAATCCATATACAACTATATTGTCTGAAGGAAGACTTACCTGTATCTTTAAGTATTTGTTCTTCCCACCCTGTTGTGTTATTTCTATCAGTCTTACAAATCAATTTTACCAGGATCACCCAACTATTAATTTTTACCCAAACATGTCCAGTCTAACAGTTTTGTACAGAAATGAATGCAACTTGATTTATTCAAATCACTGCAGATAATCTTTGAGTAAGATACATGAGACGCATGGCAGAGTTGTATTCAGTAGGAATGGTGTCTTTTCACAGAGAAAAAATCATCCAAATAGAGATGATAAATATGTTTTATCATTTGAGGAGATAGTATTCTCACTTTTTATTTTATAGCTGTTTCTTAATTTTTAAATTTATTAACTGCAGAAAAAAA
>SJYW01045976.1:374883-426026 GCA_006410735.1 Raphicerus campestris | reverse complement strand
GCTTATATAGAGCCGTTCCTGTGTAGCTCAGTATAGCACCTGCCTGCAATAGGGGAGACCTCAGTTTGATTTGTGGGTTGGGAAGATCCCCTAGAAAAGGAAATGGCAACCCACTCCAATATTCTTGCCTGGAGAATCCCTGGATAGAGGAGCCTGGCACCTACAGGTCATGGGGTCTCAAGAATCAGACACGACTTAGTGCTACCTTTTTTTTCCCCAGAAATATTAGAATTGCTATTAAATGATACCCTGACAAGCCAAAGCCAGTCTTTTCTCAGTCTTCTTAATTCTTCAAAAGCATATTCATATGCTTAATATCTCATAAGGGATAAGCTTGATTGTTTAATTTATGCCTATAAGATGTAGGGAACTCCGCATATGTAATATTCAAAGGTGTTAAAATTTCCTTTGTAATTTGAAACAATCTTTATTTCATCTGGGGTTTTTGTGTGTATGTGCATTCATACAGAACAAACTGAGATTAATTTCAGTCGGGCTGTCCACTTTGTGTGGTGATAATTTCTGCTTAAGTTCTTGAAAACTCATGAAACTTTGCTAAGAATTTGCCGAGTACATATTATTTGTCATGCACTGTGTTAGGCTCTGAGTTTTGAACTTAAAACATACTTTATTCTTTTTATTTTAGGAGCTCATAATACAGCTACGAAAATGAATAAATATCAAATTGTTATCAAAAAAGTAGGGGTTTTCCTTGTGGCTCAGCTGGTAAAGAATCTGCCTGCAATGTGGGAGACCTGGGTTCCATCCTTGGGTGAGGAAGATCCCCTGGAGAAAGGAAAGGATACCCACTCTAGTATTCTGGCCTGGAGAATTCCAAGCATCATGAAGAGTTGGATATGACTGGGAGAGTTTCATTCACTTCATTCAATGTGAAAAGTAAAATTATCATAAGATTGCATGTTTCAGTGGAAGCATATGGATGAGGTGGAGAGTTACAGGAAGTTCCTGGTTGGATATGACAGAGTTCTTTGTGATTGGAGATGCCGGCATCAGTGGTGACACTGCTTGTGTATATACAGATGAGACCAAACAGAGTGTGTGTTTGAAACTGTCTCTTTGCTTTATAGCCTGCCTCAAGGTTGAACTTCAAGAAAGGCACCTCAGTTCAGTTCAGTTCAGTTCAGTCGCTCAGTCGTGTCTGACTCTTTGCGACCCCATGAATCACAGCATGCCAGGCCTCCCTGTCCATCACCAGCTCCCACAGTTCACTCAGACTAACGTCCATCGAGTCAGTGATGCCATCCAGCCATCTCATCCTCTGTCATCCCCTTCTCCTCCTGCCCCAATCTCTCCCAGCATCAGAGTCTTTTCCAATGAGTCAACTCTTCGCATGAGATGGCCAAAGTATTGGAGTTTCAGCTTTAGCATCATTCCTTCCAAAGAAATCCCAGGGCTGATCTCCTTCAGAAAGGCACCTATACTTACCTAATTATAAAATTGCCTACTGGCTCATAATTCTCTGGGAATCCATATACAACTATATTGTCTGAAGGAAGACTTACCTGTATCTTTAAGTATTTGTTCTTCCCACCCTGTTGTGTTATTTCTATCAGTCTTACAAATCAATTTTACCAGAATCACCCAACTATTAATTTTTACCCAAACATGTCCAGTCTAACAGTTTTGTACAGAAATGAATGCAACTTGATTTATTCAAATCACTGCAGATAATCTTTGAGTAAGATACATGAGACGCATGGCAGAGTTGTATTCAGTAGGAATGGTGTCTTTTCACAGAGAAAAAATCATCCAAATAGAGATGATAAATATGTTTTATCATTTGAGGAGATAGTATTCTCACTTTTTATTTTATAGCTGTTTCTTAATTTTTAAATTTATTAACTGCAGAAAAAAATATCTTCAATATTGCCATTAATCCTAAATAAAGCAAAATAAACCATAAAAATACTTTAATTTGCCTCTTAGTTTATAAGTAGAGCATTACTTTTTAAAGAATTTTTTGGGATATACTTTAAACAGCAAAAATTAATTTAGTTTAATTTAATGATTTTAATAAACATAATGAAATTGTTCAATTTATACCATAATCCAATTTTAAGGTCATTTTCATCATCCCCCAAAAGATCTCTCATATCCATTTTCAGCCACATCTTGTTCCTACTTGACATTTCTTTTTATTATATATATGGTGATTTCTGACTGACTTACAAGGTTTGTTCTAAAATTCAGCTTATATTCACACGTTTGAAGTTGAAAATACACATATATTTGGAGGAACTACATTATTTAAAGAATCATCTAAGCAATGGTAATAAAACATTCCAATGTAAAATATCTTAATTAAGAATAGAAGCTTGTGTTTCGCTGGTGTAGCAGGTCCAAGCTGCTAGGGGAGTTCTGCCAACCTTGAAACATGGTTTTTATCTCTGAGTTCAAGGACAAACATCCAGCTTTTTCTTTTATTAGTCAAAGGGGAAGAAAGAGGAATGAGCCAGAAAGTTACATGTGGATCTTTTATGGGACAAACCTGAAAATTACACACATCATTTCCATTAAAGCAACGTGGGGAAAATGGTCTAGGTGTCCAACTAAACACAGACGTTTCTGTTATTAGAGATGGGAAACAGAATGAGTAACTAGCGATCTTTTCCGTACCTAATGTATTTAACTAATGTATTTAATGTAATACCATAACACATTTAACTGAAAAATTTTAAACGTTCAGTTCAGTTCAGTTCAGTCGCTCAGTCGTGTCTGACTTTTTGTGACCCCATGAATCGCAGCATGCCAGGTCTCCCTGTTCATTGCCATCTCCCACAGTTCACTCAGACTCACATCCATCGAGTCAGTGATGCCATCCAGCCATCTCATCCTCTGTCGTCCCCTTCTCCTCCTGCCCCCAGTCCCTCCCAGCATCAAAGTCTTTTCCAATGAGTCAACTCTTCGCATGAGGTGGCCAAAGTACTGGAGTTTCAGCTTTAGCATCATTCCTTCCAAAGAAATCCCAGGGTTGATTTCTTTCAGAATGGACTGGTTGGGTCTCCTTGCAGTCCAAGGGACTCTCAAGAGTCTTCTCCAACACTACAGTTCAAAAGCATCAGTTCTTCAGCACTCAGCCTTCTTCACAGTCCAACTCTCACATCCATACATGACCACAGGAAAAACCATAGCCTTGACTAGACGGACCTTAGTCGGCAACGTAATGTCTCTATTTATTTTTTAAAAATTTACCTTTGCCTCCTCCACACTGTACCTCTCAAGTACTTAATAAAAATTATTTTAAAAGCAAAAGCAAACTAAAAGATGTTTATGTACTTGTTATTTAAAAAAAAATGTGAATAGAGCATATCTCAGCTGGATTTATCTATGATTAGGAAAAATTGGAAGCTTCACAAAGTCAGTCCATTAAGAGTCAAGAAAAAAGGTTAAAGATAGGGGAAGTTGACTCTTAAAAACTTCCATGCCAATTATCAGATGGGAATATCTGTTCAGGAAGTCGGAGATTTTAGCAAGTTATCTATGAGATAGGGGCTTTCCTGGTGGCTCAGCGTTAGGAATCCACCTGCAGTATGGAAGCTGCAGGAGACAATGGATCCATCCATGGGTGAGGTAGATCCTCTGGAAGACGCCACTTCAGTATTCCTGTCTGGAGAATTCTAGGGACAAAAGAGTCTGTTGGACTACAATCCATGGGGTCGCAAAGAGTCAGACATAACTGAAGCCACTTGGAACCCACTCACAACTTTGAGATAAGCAGAAATGATGAGAATTAAAAGTGCATACTCACAAATGTACATATATGGCATTGTTGCAAATTAGTTTCATAATTTGTTATAATCATTGCCTATGCTATTAATATCAAGATAGTCAATTTCAAGCCCTTTGGGAAAAATAATTTTATTACAACTTTCATAAGAAAATTGAAATACAGAAACAATGTTATAAATCATATACCTCAAACTCTTCATTTAATTTTGTTTGTTTTTTTGGGGGGGGTATTTATTTATTTAATCTGCTTGAGCATTTACCATATGATATGCACTTGAGATACAGAAATGAATATGAAAGTAGCCCTAGACATTTAAAAAGCAGTCTTGAGACTTCCTTGGTGGTCCAGTGGTTAAGAAAGATCCTGTATATCCCCTGAAGGGGGCATGGTTTGATCCCTAGTCTTGGAACAAAGATCCCTCGTGTTGCATGGCCAGAAACAAATAAATAAATAAAATGGTACAACTCTAGGGTTTTTAGCACATTCCTAGACTTGTGCGTCTCCATAATAAATTTTTTAAAAAGGCAATCTTTACTTAAAGAGAAATATGACATATTCCAAAGATACATTGTCAGGTCCATTATTCAATTAGTGTTTATTAAATATTTACTAAGGAATGGACACTATTTTAGATTCTAGGAATTGAGAAGAGCAGCATCTCTACTCTTGAAGGACATATATTTAAAAGAGAGTAGGCAGAAAATAAGCAAACAATTCACAGAGGAATAATAAAAATACATCAAGTATAATGATCAGTGATGTCCAACCCTGTGGTCCCACAGAAGGCTTCTCTGTGTATGGAATTTTCCAGGTGAGGATACTAGAATGGAGTACTATTTCTCACTCCAGGGAATCTTTCCAACCCTGAGATCAAACCCATGTCTCCTGAGTCTCTTGTGTCTCCTGCATTGGCAGGTGGAGTCTTTACCACTACTGGCATCTGGAAAGCCCATATCAAGTAAATTATATATTACTGGCTCAGATGGTAAAAAAAAAAAAATCTGCTTGCAATGCAGGAGAACTGGTTCAATCCCTGGATCAGGAAGATCCCCTAGAGAAGGGAATGGCTACCCACTCCAGTATTCTTGCCTGGAGAATTCCATGGACAGGGGAGCCTGACAGACTATAGTCCATGGGATCTTAAAGAGTCAGACAGGACTGACAGACTAACACACACACATACACACACACACACACACACACGAGCAAAGAAGTAAGGTACAGCTACTTTAGATTAGGTGGGCAAAAATTTTGAAAAAGAGGAATTTAATCTAAGATTCAAAGGAAGCAGTAATATAAAGGATGTGAGGTCCAAACATGCCTGATTTACTCAAGGAAGAAAAAGAAGGCTACTGTGGGAGAAGAGAAGTTTTAGAAGAAACTCCAGATAACATGATGTAAGAAAGGCCAGGTTGGATGGGGCTTTGTAAGGCAAGGTAATTGTTTGCATTTTACTCTACAAGAGAAGGTAGCCATTGAATGGTATTAGCAAGACAATGAGTTGAGATGAGATCTATTTTGTTTAAGGTCATTGTGCCTTCTATGGTGATTAATTGGATGTTAGGGTGACAGAATCAGGGCTACTGGATGAGATTACTGTGTTATCTTGGATAAATGTAGTAGTCTGGGGGAGTAAAACTTATGGCCAGATACAAAATATATTTTGGAGAATACAGTGAACAAAGGTTGAAGATGAGTCAGAGATTTGGGAAGAATAGGTGAAGGAAAAAGGAGAATTAAAAATAATATTTTTTATTAAAAAAAATTATCTTGGGGTGTTTGTGTGTGTGTGTGTGTGTGTGTGTGTGCACGCACGTGCTTTTTTGTGCCTGACTCTTTGTGAGCCCATGGACTGCAGCCTGCCAGATTCCTCTGTCTATGGGATTTAACAGGCAAGAATACTGGAGTGGATTGCCATTTCCGTCTCCAGGGGATCTTCCAGACCCGCGGGATCAAACACCTGACACACCTGTCACAGTGTCTCCAGCANGTCCATTATTCAATTAGTGTTTATTAAATATTTACTAAGGAATGGACACTATTTTAGATTCTAGGAATTGAGAAGAGCAGCATCTCTACTCTTGAAGGACATATATTTAAAAGAGAGTAGGCAGAAAATAAGCAAACAATTCACAGAGGAATAATAAAAATACATCAAGTATAATGATCAGTGATGTCCAACCCTGTGGTCCCACAGAAGGCTTCTCTGTGTATGGAATTTTCCAGGTGAGGATACTAGAATGGAGTACTATTTCTCACTCCAGGGAATCTTTCCAACCCTGAGATCAAACCCATGTCTCCTGAGTCTCTTGTGTCTCCTGCATTGGCAGGTGGAGTCTTTACCACTACTGGCATCTGGAAAGCCCATATCAAGTAAATTATATATTACTGGCTCAGATGGTAAAAAAAAAAAAATCTGCTTGCAATGCAGGAGAACTGGTTCAATCCCTGGATCAGGAAGATCCCCTAGAGAAGGGAATGGCTACCCACTCCAGTATTCTTGCCTGGAGAATTCCATGGACAGGGGAGCCTGACAGACTATAGTCCATGGGATCTTAAAGAGTCAGACAGGACTGACAGACTAACACACACACATACACACACACACACACACACACGAGCAAAGAAGTAAGGTACAGCTACTTTAGATTAGGTGGGCAAAAATTTTGAAAAAGAGGAATTTAATCTAAGATTCAAAGGAAGCAGTAATATAAAGGATGTGAGGTCCAAACATGCCTGATTTACTCAAGGAAGAAAAAGAAGGCTACTGTGGGAGAAGAGAAGTTTTAGAAGAAACTCCAGATAACATGATGTAAGAAAGGCCAGGTTGGATGGGGCTTTGTAAGGCAAGGTAATTGTTTGCATTTTACTCTACAAGAGAAGGTAGCCATTGAATGGTATTAGCAAGACAATGAGTTGAGATGAGATCTATTTTGTTTAAGGTCATTGTGCCTTCTATGGTGATTAATTGGATGTTAGGGTGACAGAATCAGGGCTACTGGATGAGATTACTGTGTTATCTTGGATAAATGTAGTAGTCTGGGGGAGTAAAACTTATGGCCAGATACAAAATATATTTTGGAGAATACAGTGAACAAAGGTTGAAGATGAGTCAGAGATTTGGGAAGAATAGGTGAAGGAAAAAGGAGAATTAAAAATAATATTTTTTATTAAAAAAATTATCTTGGGGTGTTTGTGTGTGTGTGTGTGTGTGTGTGTGCACGCACGTGCTTTTTTGTGCCTGACTCTTTGTGAGCCCATGGACTGCAGCCTGCCAGATTCCTCTGTCTATGGGATTTAACAGGCAAGAATACTGGAGTGGATTGCCATTTCCGTCTCCAGGGGATCTTCCAGACCCGCGGGATCAAACACCTGACACACCTGTCACAGTGTCTCCAGCATTGGCAGGCTGATTCTTTACCACTAGCGCCACCTGGAGCCACTTTAAAATGTTACTTCCTGCTGTACAGCAAAGTGATTCAGCTATGTGTGCACACTCAGCTCAGCCGCTCAGTATCTTATGACTGTGCGATCCCATGGACTGTAGCCCGCCAGGCTGCTCTGCCCATGGAGTTTTCCAGGCAAGAATTCTGGAGTGAGTTGCCGTTTTCTCCTCCAGGGGATCTATCTTCCTAACTCAGAGGCTGAACCCTTGTCACCTGTGTCTCTTGCACTGGCAGGTGGATTCTTTTACCATTGAGCCACTATGTATACACGTATCCCCTGTTTTTGGATTTCCTTCCCATTTAGGTCACCACCGAGCATCAAGTAGAGTTTTCTTGGCTATTTGGGTGGTCATTATAAAGCAGAGAAAGACAGGAAGAAGAAATTTTCAAGTGGAGGATTAAAGTGAGCGTGAGCCAAGTCAAATTTGAGATGTATTTTAGCTGTCTATGTACCAGTATCAGAATAGGGCATGTTGTTTGAGTTCAGCAGTGAAAGGGGCTGCTGCTGCTGCTGCTAAGTTGCATTAGTCGTGTCTGATTCCACGACCCCATGGACTGTAGCTCACCAGGCTCTTCCATCCATGGGATTCTCCGGGCAAGAGGACTTGAGTGGGTTGCCATTGCCTTCTCTGGTGTAAGGAGCAATCAGGTCCAAAGGTACAGATTTAGGAGTCACTGGCGTGAGGATGTCATCAAAGCCATGGGACTTGATGCAGTTCTTTGGGAGAATGCACACAGAGAGAAGAGAAGGATGTCAAATTCAGACAAAGCTTTCGGGTTCCAATATTTAGAAAACAACTAGAAGAGTTATCCTACAAAGAAAATTACATAGAAGATTTCAGGTTCAGTCACCTCCTTAAAGTTTCAATTCCATCAGAATGAGACGCAGCACCTTCCTTCCTGCAGACAGAATATCTTTGAAAGAAATCTCTACCTAATCAAAATGTGGCCAATGTAAACCCCTCACTATGAATGAGCTACATCTCCTTCTGTGCGACTTCTTTCTGGAATGTTGACAACACTCACTTTGTGGCCCCAGCAGAAACCAATGCACAACTAAATTTAACAAAAGGTAACACATATTTCATTATTCTTCATTATTTTAAGTCTTTTGTTGTTGTTGTTCAGCTGAACACAAGTGACTACTTTGACTGAATTCTCTTTGAAAACCTAAAATGTTTCATGAACTTTGCATTTTAAAAATTATTAATAAGTTTAAAAAATTTATTGGTGCTTTGCAATAAGATAAATTTAAATATTTAAGCTGCACTTCGTTCTTTGGGCTTACAATTTGGAATTTACTAGGTTTATTTTTTATGTCTAATCTTACAGATAAATGGAATAATCAGCTCTACTTTTAAATGCAAATCAAATAATCACAGATTAAGAATTTTATAGACAGAAAGGATCACTTTGAAGAAAGTCCACACTAACCACTTCACTTTATCTTTGATTTGATGGGAAAGAACTACAATCTTTAAATTACTTGTTTGATACTATAAAACTGATTAATATTAAATCTGAGTTTACTAACAAAGCTTCCTTCATTGTACCATGGTGTTCAGTATTTGTACAAAACAACAAGTGATCCTGGTAATCATTAAAAGGTGTTGAATGTTTTAATTTAATGTAAGATTTCCTAAGAGGCTCTTTTAAAGGTAAACAGTATTCAAGTGTATCAAAAATATCAATAATTATACTTACTGGAAAACAACAGCAATCTCAATTTAAAGATGTTTTATGGGATACATTTCCCTCTCCTGAATGTCCTTCATATTTTTGGATAGATATGACATCATTGTCTTGGCAGGGTAAAATTCCTTCTCACTTCCCCATATTATGTTTCTTTTCCCCTAGTATAGTGAATAGATGCCATTGTTAATGTTGGTGAATTTTGAAAGGTGTCTAGATGGGAATTTCCATCAAGAAGCTCCTGGCCTCTCTGACTCTTAAACCTTTGCATTCACTCCAGGGCAAGAGAGAAGAAATGAAAAAACACAGGATCGGGTCTGCCACTGTGTTTCCATTAACCTGAGTGGTCCCTTCACAACCTCGGAAGTACAGAGAGTGAATGATGGCCCAAGTGGGGCAGGACAGATCGATTTGGTAATTTTTACTCACTGTTTCTCCTCAGCTCTAACTGACTATTGATTGGATGAGTTGAAGATGGGTAGTGCCTCTGGGACCTTAGAAAGACTAAGAAGAAATTCCCTCCCTCCACCTAGCAACACCTTCAGGCTCTTATAGTCATTTACTTCCCAGAAGAGAGTAAAACAAAACTTAACAATGAAGTCATCTGAAGAGAAGTAAATTTCATTCTCCAGCAGGAAAATGAACACACCTGAATGCTTATTTAGTTTTCAGATTCCAATTACATATCTATGCTAAAGAAGACAAATATTTCACATAGGTTTATAAAATTGCAAAGTAAGTAGAGTATTTAAGATCATACAATCTAATTCTTTTACATAACAGATGTGAAAACAAAAGCTCAGAGTTAGTAATGCACTTCCTTCAAGGCTTGGGGTAAATGGAGTAACCTTGGTTTTCCAGTCCCCAGTCCAGCAGCCTTTGTTCTTGGCAAGGTTTTCTAACTTCTAACAGAGCCACAGAGAGACAGATTCTATTCTTGTTATGTTGTATTACAACACCTAAAACTAATGCAGCAGCTTATTCCCAGTGGGAAGATGTAGCCAACATCATTAATGTCCAACTGGAAAAGGGAGAGGAGCCCAGGGCTTTTGACCTTGGTAGACCAATTCTTAAACTTGCCATACCTTTAGAATTTCTTCGTTATGAGATCACAAATTTCTGTAAGTATAAGGCAGTTTAAGTCAAGATTTTTTTTCTCATTTCACATTGTGTGTGTTTTAGTAACTCAGGTGTGTGTGTGTGACTCCATGCACTGTAGCTCACGAGGCTTCTCTGTCCATGGAATTTTCCAGGTAAGAATACTAAAGTTGAATTGTCATTCCCTTCTCTGGGAAACCTTCTTGACCCAGGGATTGAACTCAGGTCTCCTGCATAGAGTGCAGATTCTTTATCATCTGAACCCCCAGGGAAGCTCTTATTTCAGCTTAAAGAGAAGTGAAGTGAAGTGAAAATCTTTCAGTCATGTCAGACTCTTTGTAACCCCATGAATTATACAGTCCATGGAATTCTCCAGGCTAGAATACTGGAGTGGATAGTCTTTCCCTTCTCCAGGGGATCTTACCAACCCAGGGATTGAACCCAGGTCTCCTGCATTGCAAGCAGATTCTTTACCAGCTGAGCCACAAGGGAAGCCCCAGCTTAAGGAGTACTAACTAAAACAATTATTTTTCTCAACCTTATTCTTTCTTTTTTTTCTCCAGTGGAAAAGCTATCTAGTCTCCTTGGATGAATGGAGAATATTTAACTTGAGGAACAGAAAAGATATTGGCTATCTTTGTTCAAGAAATTCAAACTAATTGTAAACAACTAGTCAACTAATTTGACTAGTTGGTCAACTAATATCTCTTAATGGAATGGACAGGATTTCTCATCTATATGAAATGCACAAGACATTTTTCAGGAATAAGGTTCTTAAGAGGTGGAAAGGCTGATTTATTCAATAGCTTGTTTGTTTGTAACCAAAAATCATGTGAGTGTCACTAGGTTTTTATTAGGTTCTTCTACACCAGTGTTTCCAAACCAGAAGTCGGTTTTATCCTCTGGGAATTTGTCCTACCAGGGGACACCTGTCAATATTTGAACTCATTTTAGTTGGCACAATTTGAGGGAGGGGCTACTGACATCTCAGTTCAGTTCAGTTGCTCAGTCATGTCCAGTTCTGTGATCCCATGGACTGCAAGCATGCCAGGCTTCTCCATCCATCACCAACTCCTGCAGCTTGCTCAAACTCATGTCCATCGAGTCGGTGATGCCATCCAACCTTCTCATCTTCTGTCGTCCCCTTCTCTTCTCCTCCTGCCTTCAATCTTTTCCAGCATCAGGGTCTTTTCCNTTTATTAGGTTCTTCTACACCAGTGTTTCCAAACCAGAAGTCGGTTTTATCCTCTGGGAATTTGTCCTACCAGGGGACACCTGTCAATATTTGAACTCATTTTAGTTGGCACAATTTGAGGGAGGGGCTACTGACATCTCAGTTCAGTTCAGTTGCTCAGTCATGTCCAGTTCTGTGATCCCATGGACTGCAAGCATGCCAGGCTTCTCCATCCATCACCAACTCCTGCAGCTTGCTCAAACTCATGTCCATCGAGTCGGTGATGCCATCCAACCTTCTCATCTTCTGTCGTCCCCTTCTCTTCTCCTCCTGCCTTCAATCTTTTCCAGCATCAGGGTCTTTTCCAATGAGTCAGTTCTTTGCATCAGGTGGCCAAAATATTGGAGTTTTAGCTTCAGCATCAGTCCTTCCAATGAATATTCAGGACTGATTTCCTTTAGGATTGACTGGTTAGATCTCCTTGCAGTCCAAGGGAGTCTCAAGAGTCTTCTCCCACACCACAGTTCAAAAGCATCAGTTCTTCAGCATCATTGACATCTAGTGAATAGAAAACAGGGTGATTGTTAATCATTCTCCAGTGCACAGAACTGCCCTGTGTAGCAAATTACCAAGGAAAAAACTGTTCATAATTCTCATATTGAGAGACAATGTTTGTTTTTGATTATCTGCTGTTCACAGGAATTTCAGAATCTTCTCATTTTCATAGAGATCTTCTATGTTACCCCAAAAATGATTGCTTTAGACAGAGAGGTTGGCTTGGACAAAGGAGGATTTTTTGTTATTTTGCAGGAAAATGACAGATCTTTTAATGTTTGATTTTACTACATTATAGAGTAGATCATAAAACTGTCAGAAGCCTGAAGGAGCGATCACAGAGAGACTGAAGTCAATGATACAGGCTTGGGGATGGTGTTTTGCCTCTTGGAAATTTAATTCAGTTTTTAACAATGCATTTGTTCTTAGTGTTTTATGGTGAATGGGAATACTACCTTCTTTACTCTCTTGAAAATTGATGACCCATGCTACTAGTTCTACTCAACTGACTGTGGGTAGACAGGGTAGAGCATTTAACTTCTGATTGGCAACTTCCCAGATCTTTTTACCCTGGTTCCCTGATGGGCAGCACTCAAGTGGCAGATTCTATCAACACGGTTGATTCAACTTGAGCAATAGATAACTTCGTTATTTCAAGACACTGAGACTTTGGGTTGTATGTTATTTCACCCTAATCTAGATTTATTTTGACAAATAGAGTTAACAAAAGTTTTAAATGGATCATTTTGAGTTAAAATGCAACTCAATCAAGTATAAAGTTGGAAAGTTAATTTAAATTAAAACCTTGAAAATTCCATCAACAGAAATAGGGGAAATATAACTATTTAACCTTCACTGTACATCATGTAATTTGCTCATTTTCATTTCATGGATAATTATTGATCAACTATACCACTGACTCGGAGAAGGCAATGGCACCCCACTCCAGTACTCTTGCCTGGAAAATCCCATGGATAGAAGAGCCTGGTAGGCTGCAGTCCATGGGGTCGCTAAGAGTCAGACATGACTGAGCGACTTCACTTTCACTTTTCACTTTCACGCATTGGAGAAAGAGATGGCAACCCACTCCAGTGTTCTTGCCTGGAGAATCCCAGGGATGGGGGAGCCCGGTGGGCTGCCCTCTATGGGGTCACACAGAGTCGGGCATGATTGAAGTGACTTAGCAGCAGCAGAAAACCACTGACTAAATGTTAGATATTGGCAATTGAAAGATGACACGACAGAAGGCTCTTAGGTACCAAAGATTTTCTCAGCTTTGCCTGCTAAGGCTCAAAACTTTAAGCGCCACTAAATGAGAGATGTTATCTGCTGTCTTCACTGTGGTCAGTTTAGCATCGACTATATTAGCTGTCACAGCTTCCCTGGTGGCTCAGACAATAAGATTCCCCCACAATGCTTGAGACCCAGCTTCAGTTCCTGGATTGAGAAGATCCCCTGGAGAAGGGAACAGCACCACACTCCAGTATCTTGCCTGGAAAATTCCTCAGACAAGGGAACCTGGAAGGCTATAGTCCATGGGATTGCAGAGTCGGACATGACTGAGCGACTAACACTTTCACTTTCAGCCAGCATATAGTAGGATTTAATGAATGCATTAATAAATAAAGACTTTTAACAACTTAAGTTCAGGGAATTGTGAGCTATTGAGGCTGAGAGGACCATTTCAGCCTAATATCTATTGTAACCAGCAGCTGGATGGGAGATGAGAACATATAGTCAAATTTTGGAGTTGAGCACTGTTAATGTGACACCCATGGTGCCTCAGAGGGTAAAGTGTCTGCCTGCAATGTGGGAGACCAGGGTTTGATCCCTGGGTTGGGAAGATCCCCTGGAGAAGGAAATGGCAACCCACTCCAGTACTCTTGCCTGGAAAATCCCATGTATAGAGGAGCCTGGGAGGCTATAGTCCATGGAGTTGAAAAGAGTCAGACATGACTGAGCCACTTCACTTCCCTTCCCTTCCCTTCACTGTTAATGAAAGCTATTTCTTTAATACATCTCCATTAGAGAGAGTGAGAGAAGCCCTATGAACATCACTCTGCAAACTGGGAACATTGTTCTATTAAGAATATTAGGCTTCCTAGGTGCTGTTAGTGGTAAAGAATTCATCTTCCAATGCAAGAGACATAAGAGATGTGGGTTTGATTCCTAGTTCAGGAAGATGCCCTGAAGGAAGAAATGGCAACCCATTCCAGTATTCTTGCCTGGAAAATTCTATGGACAAAGGAGCCTGGTGACTTACAGTACATGGGGTCGCAAAGAGTCGGACATGACTGAAACAACTTAGCATACACACTTGCAAAAATATTCACCATGTTACCTCTGAAAGTTTCTGAAATGCTGAATAAGTGATTGCTTAATACTTCTAGGGATATAGAAAGACAAAGAGTGAAGGAGTAGATTTTGAGAGTGTTCCAGTGCTGCAGCCCACCTTTGGAGCCACTATGGCAAGAAAATACCTCAAAATGTGGTTGTCCTCTGCACGCTAACCATCCCCAAAACATAATTTGCTAAATTTGGAAAGGCTAATATCAATAGCAGTGCATGTTTGTATTTGTGTGTAAGTGTATATATCTGTATGTATGTGCATACAACTAGGGGTGGAGGTTAAAACCCATATGATGTCTCTGGACAAGGAATGAGGTAGAGGCATCTCATCTCACTTAAGATCTCTTAAGTACCATCAAATGTGCCCCATGTGTTACTCCCTCACAAAGGGCAGCTGTAATCAGTCAATATCACAAAGAGGAGCAATAACTTGGTAGGGAGAGAAAAGGAGGCTTTATTTTAAAAGACCATAAATTAACTATCTTAAAACAGCTATATCTTGGTCTTAGGAACTAGAAGTTTGCTATTCTCACAGCTAAAATTACTGACCACATGCAGAAGTGAACAGAGATATCATTAGAGGAGGCAAGTGAGAAAGTAGGAGGTATCAACTTAGTAGGTGTCTGTTATTAGAAAAAATAAACTAGTTTTATGTCTCACTCCAGTAAGCTGAGAATCCTAAATGAATCCATTTTGAAGAAAAAGATAGTCCTTGTGGATGAGATATTTACAACAAGTAGGGTGAAAAAGACAAAAAATTCAACAGGATATGAAAGTAGGGCTGTGGGGATACACTTAGCTACAGGGATGCTCAGGGTATTTCCACTTAGACCAGGGAGATACAGGAGGATTTCCTGAGAATACAGCATGGTGAGAACTAAAGTTTTAAGGATGAGTAAGAGTTATCCAGGCAGAGAATATGGGGAAGTACATTCAGGGCAGTTAAGCAGCATGAGTTAAAGCACAGAGCTGTGAAACAGCATGGTGTGTGAGAAACACAGCAAGTCATTTGATTCCAAGTGCATAAAATAAGAGGTGGGACAAGGCAGGAGAGAAGGTAAGAGTTAGGTCATGAAGGGCTATACAGTATATAATAGTAAAGAGTGTTTTATACTATTTAATAGTAAATTTTCTCGTGTGAAGATTTTATGGGAACAGAGTTCCAACAAAGGGTTCTAAAGCAGCCAGGTGGTAAGATCAGATCTCATTTCAGGTGGAATATTAATGGTTATGCTAATTCCATGGAGGATGGATTGGAAGGAAGAAGTGCTACCTGCAGACAGCAGATAGGCACTCATTGCATGCGTGCTAAGTTGCTTCAGTCATGTCTGACTCTTTGTAACCCTTTTCGACTGTAGCCTGCCAGGCTTCTCTGTCCAAGGGATTCACCAGTGAGAGTACTGGGATGAGTTGCCATGCCCTCCTCCAGGGAATCTTCCCAATCCAGGAATCAAACCTGTGTCCTTTATGTCTTCTGCATTGGCAGGCGAGTTCTTTATCCCAAAAGCCACCTGGGAAGCCCTGCTGCTGTTGCTGCTAAGTTGCGTCAGTCATTTCTGACTCTGTGTGACCCAATAAACAGCAGCCCACCAGGCTCCTCCGTCCCTGGGATTCTCCAGGCAAGAACACTGGAGTGNGTTGCCATGCCCTCCTCCAGGGAATCTTCCCAATCCAGGAATCAAACCTGTGTCCTTTATGTCTTCTGCATTGGCAGGCGAGTTCCTTATCCCAAAGGCCACCTGGGAAGCCCTGCTGCTGTTGCTGCTAAGTCGCTTCAGTCATTTCCGACTCTGTGCGACCCAATAAACAGCAGCCCACCAGGCTCCTCTGTCCCTGGGATTCTCCAAGCAAGAACACTGGAGTGGGTTGCTGTGTCCTTCTCCAATGCGTGAAAGTGAAGTCACTCAGTTGTGTCCGACTCTTAGTGACTCCATGAACTGCAGCCCACCAGGCTCCTCCGTCCATGGGATTTTCCAGGCAAGAGTACTGGAGTGGGGTGCCATTGTTAGGCACTCATTATAAGGGCTACACCCAAGGAAGGTCTAAAAGAAAGGAACAATGAGCTGGTTAGAGGAAAGATTATAGATAGATATATAAACAACTTCATAGATATATTTATTAGGGGANTTCTCCAATGCGTGAAAGTGAAGTCACTCAGTTGTGTCCGACTCTTAGTGACTCCATGAACTGCAGCCCACCAGGCTCCTCTGTCCATGGGATTTTCCAGGCAAGAGTACTGGAGTGGGGTGCTATTGTTAGGCACTCATTATAAGGGCTACACCCAAGGAAGGTCTAAAAGAAAGGAACAATGAGCTGGTTAGAGAAAAGATTATAGATAGATATATAAACAACTTCGTAGATATATTTATTAGGGGACTTCCTGGAAGTTGGAGTAAGGAAAAGAAAGAATTTGACATTGTATCTCAAGTATTGTTTTAAAAAATTGCATTTGGACAATTGTTTTATCAGAAATAGGTTATACAAGACCAGGACCAATGTAACAGAGAAAGACTAGTTGATGCCAAGTTTGAGATAGTTTTGAAAACATCTTCAGAAGGAAGTTGGATATATAAATTGGAATTTCAGTGTAGACATTAGCATTAGAAATATGCAAATGGGACTCATGAACATTGGCTGGTAATTAAAACTAAGAGAGTGGAAAAAAGTCTTCAGGGAGTGTATGCAGAGTGAGAATGACCATAGGTCAATGTTGAGAGACATTTAAGTAGTCAGCAGGAAAAGAGGAAAACCATAGTGGATGAGAGAGAAAGACAAGTCAAAGAGAGAAAATAGATCCCTAATAACAAATAAAAGAGTGTTCCTACTCTTCTAGTAAGTTAAGAAAGATGGAAAACTCACTGGATTTGTAATCATAGGAGATCCTTGGTTACTCTGACAAAAGTTTCAATGAAATGATAGAGACAGTGTGTGATTATATGATATCAAAAAGTAGATGGGAAATGAGGAAAATAAGATATTATTTCAAGAAACATGCTGAGAAAAGAAAAAGAGGAATCATATGACAACAAAGGACTTAAGTTTCAAATAAACGTCTTTCTAATTTTTTTTTCCTCGTTGCAGGGGTTGGTACTTAGACACATTATACATGTTTGAAAACTAAGGCTAAAACCAAGAAAAAAGGAAAAGGAGAGGATGAAACTGATGCACTAAAATCTTGGAAGACGTTTAGAAAATAAAGGCCAGCGGTCTGGGTCATGATTGGCCACAAAGAGGATACTCATGCAATCCTCTAGGTAGGGTGTCTCAAAATTCTGAGGGTGAGGGGGACAGAAGAGCATATAACCCATGTTTTATGTATTAAAATCCCTTATAGGTATTTACTTGTAAAGAATAAGAGTAGGGGTTAGGAAAGGCTTGAAGAAAAATATGGAATATTTGTTGAAAGAAGTGGAAAAGGGAATTGATGAAGCAGGTGGCAGAAGAGGTCAAAAGATCTAGGAATATACACTTGTGGCTTCTGGAGTGTTTCTTTTTGCTTGCTTTCTTAATTTTTATTTTACATTGGAGTATACCCAATTAATGATATTGTGATAGTTTCATGTGAACAGCAAAGGGACTCAGTCATACATGTATCCATTCTCCTGCAAACTTTCCTCCCACTCAAGCTGCCATGTAACACTGAGCAGAGTTCCCTGTGCTATGCAGTATGGTCCTTGTTGGTTATCCATNGAGAAGCCCTATGAACATCACTCTGCAAACTGGGAACATTGTTCTATTAAGAATATTAGGCTTCCTAGGTGCTGTTAGTGGTAAAGAATTCATCTTCCAATGCAAGAGACATAAGAGATGTGGGTTTGATTCCTAGTTCAGGAAGATGCCCTGAAGGAAGAAATGGCAACCCATTCCAGTATTCTTGCCTGGAAAATTCTATGGACAAAGGAGCCTGGTGACTTACAGTACATGGGGTCGCAAAGAGTCGGACATGACTGAAACAACTTAGCATACACACTTGCAAAAATATTCACCATGTTACCTCTGAAAGTTTCTGAAATGCTGAATAAGTGATTGCTTAATACTTCTAGGGATATAGAAAGACAAAGAGTGAAGGAGTAGATTTTGAGAGTGTTCCAGTGCTGCAGCCCACCTTTGGAGCCACTATGGAAAGAAAATACCTCAAAATGTGGTTGTCCTCTGCATGCTAACCATCCCCAAAACATAATTTGCTAAATTTGGAAAGGCTAATATCAATAGCAGTGCATGTTTGTATTTGTGTGTAAGTGTATATATCTGTATGTATGTGCATGCAACTAGGGGTGGAGGTTAAAACCCATATGATGTCTCTTGACAAGGAATGAGGTAGAGGCATCTCATCTCACTTAAGATCTCTTAAGTACCATCAAATGTGCCCCATGTGTTACTCCCTCACAAAGGGCAGCTGTAATCAGTCAATATCACAAAGAGGAGCAATAACTTGGTAGGGAGAGAAAAGGAGGCTTTATTTTAAAAGACCATAAATTAACTATCTTAAAACAGCTATATCTTGGTCTTAGGAACTAGAAGTTTGCTATTCTCACAGCTAAAATTACTGACCACATGCAGAAGTGAACAGAGATATCATTAGAGGAGGCAAGTGAGAAAGTAGGAGGTATCAACTTAGTAGGTGTCTGTTATTAGAAAAAATAAACTAGTTTTATGTCTCACTCCAGTAAGCTGAGAATCCTAAATGAATCCATTTTGAAGAAAAAGATAGTCCTTGTGGATGAGATATTTACAACAAGTAGGGTGAAAAAGACAAAAAATTCAACAGGATATGAAAGTAGGGCTGTGGGGATACACTTAGCTACAGGGATGCTCAGGGTATTTCCACTTAGATCAGGGAGATACAGGAAGATTTCCTGAGAATACAGCATGGTGAGAACTAAAGTTTTAAGGATGAGTAAGAGTTATCCAGGCAGAGAATATGGGGAAGTACATTCAGGGCAGTTAAGCAGCATGAGTTAAAGCACAGAGCTGTGAAACAGCATGGTGTGTGAGAAACACAGCAAGTCATTTGATTCCAAGTGCATAAAATAAGAGGTGGGACAAGGCAGGAGAGAAGGTAAGAGTTAGGTCATGAAGGGCTATACAGTATATAATAGTAAAGAGTGTTTTATACTATTTAATAGTAAATTTTCTCGTGTGAAGATTTTATGGGAACAGAGTTCCAACGAAGGGTTCTAAAGCAGCCAGGTGGTAAGATCAGATCTCATTTCAGGTGGAATATTAATGGTTATGCTAATTCCATGGAGGATGGATTGGAAGGAAGAAGTGCTACCTGCAGACAGCAGATAGGCACTCATTGCATGCGTGCTAAGTTGCTTCAGTCATGTCTGACTCTTTGTAACCCTTTTCGACTGTAGCCTGCCAGGCTTCTCTGTCCAAGGGATTCACCAGTGAGAGTACTGGGATGAGTTGCCATGCCCTCCTCCAGGGAATCTTCCCAATCCAGGAATCAAACCTGTGTCCTTTATGTCTTCTGCATTGGCAGGCGAGTTCCTTATCCCAAAGGCCACCTGGGAAGCCCTGCTGCTGTTGCTGCTAAGTCGCTTCAGTCATTTCCGACTCTGTGCGACCCAATAAACAGCAGCCCACCAGGCTCCTCTGTCCCTGGGATTCTCCAAGCAAGAACACTGGAGTGGGTTGCTGTGTCCTTCTCCAATGCGTGAAAGTGAAGTCACTCAGTTGTGTCCGACTCTTAGTGACTCCATGAACTGCAGCCCACCAGGCTCCTCTGTCCATGGGATTTTCCAGGCAAGAGTACTGGAGTGGGGTGCTATTGTTAGGCACTCATTATAAGGGCTACACCCAAGGAAGGTCTAAAAGAAAGGAACAATGAGCTGGTTAGAGAAAAGATTATAGATAGATATATAAACAACTTCGTAGATATATTTATTAGGGGACTTCCTGGAAGTTGGAGTAAGGAAAAGAAAGAATTTGACATTGTATCTCAAGTATTGTTTTAAAAAATTGCATTTGGACAATTGTTTTATCAGAAATAGGTTATACAAGACCAGGACCAATGTAACAGAGAAAGACTAGTTGATGCCAAGTTTGAGATAGTTTTGAAAACATCTTCAGAAGGAAGTTGGATATATAAATTGGAATTTCAGTGTAGACATTAGCATTAGAAATATACAAATGGGACTCATGAACATTGGCTGGTAATTAAAACTAAGAGAGTGGAAAAAAGTCTTCAGGGAGTGTATGCAGAGTGAGAACGACCATAGGTCAATGTTGAGAGACATTTAAGTAGTCAGCAGGAAAAGAGGAAAACCATAGTGGATGAGAGAGAAAGACAAGTCAAAGAGAGAAAATAGATCCCTAATAACAAATAAAAGAGTGTTCCTACTCTTCTAGTAAGTTAAGAAAGATGAAAAACTCACTGGATTTGTAATCATAGGAGATCCTTGGTTACTCTGACAAAAGTTTCAATGAAATGATAGAGACAGTGTGTGATTATATGATATCAAAAAGTAGATGGGAAATGAGGAAAATAAGATATTATTTCAAGAAACATGCTGAGAAAAGAAAAAGAGGAATCATATGACAACAAAGGACTTAAGTTTCAAATAAACGTCTTTCTAGTTTTTTTTCCTCGTTGCAGGGGTTGGCACTTAGACACATTATACATGTTTGAAAACTAAGGCTAAAACCAAGAAAAAAGGAGAAAGAAAGGATGAAACTGATGCATTAAAATCTTGGAAGACGTTTAGAAAATAAAGGCCAGTGGTCTGGGTCATGATTGGCCACAAAGAGGAGACTCATGCAATCCTCTAGGTAGGGTGTCTCAAAATTCTGAGGATGAGGGGGATAGAAGAGCATATAACCCATGTTTTATGTATTAAAATCCCTTATAGGTATTTACTTGTAAAGAATAAGAGTAGGGGTTAGGAAAGGCTTGAAGAAAAATATGGAATATTTGTTGAAAGAAGTGGAAAAGGGAATTGATGAAGCAGGTGGCAGAAGAGGTCAAAAGATCTAGGAATATACATTTGTGGCTACTGGAGTGTTTCTTTTTGCTTGTTTTCTTAATTTTTATTTTACATTGGAGTATACCCAATTAATGATATTGTGATAGTTTCATGTGAACAGCAAAGGGACTTAGTCATACATGTATCCATTCTCCTGCAAACTTTCCTCCCACTCAAGCTACCATGTAACACTGAGCAGAGTTCCCTGTGCTATGCAGTATGGTCCTTGTTGGTTATCCATTTTAAATATAGCAGTGTTTTGTGGCTACAGGAATGTTTAATACTTCTCTAGCAATTTTGAACACTAACATAGTGAAGGTAGACAGAAAAATTAATTCAGAATTGAAATTTTATCAGATAGATGTCTGTAAAGACATAGAGGATATTGGTAAAATAGCAGCTGAAATGATCAATAACAGGGTTCGAGCTAAAGACAGAAGATGGCAAACCTTGGAAAATCTAGCTCAGTTGAAACAGGTGAAGTAGGATCAGCAAACTAATTTTTTTCCATAGAGTTATTTAGCAGATGTAGTAGGAGTGAAACTGAGAGCTAGAAGGATAGTTGAGTTCAAATATGAGATAACAATGCCTAAGGTTCTTGTAGTTGCTGTTGTTTAGTCTCTTAAGTCATGTCCAACTCTTGCTCCCTTAAGAACTGTAGCCTGCCAGGCTCCTCTGTTCACAGAATTTTCCAGGCAAAGATACCCAAAGTGGGCTGCCATGCCCTCCTCCAGGCGATCTTCTGAACCCAGGAGTTGAACCTGGGTCTCCTGCATCTCTTGTGTTGGAATGTGGGTTCTTACCCCTAGGCCACCAGGAAGGCTTAAGGTTCAGATGTGGGAAATTTTGAATTTAACTTTAACGTACATTATTGACTGTGATGAGTCAGAAATTTGGTGCCCAATTTATGACAAAGAAACTGATTTGAAGAGGTTGGATGATTTGTCTAAGGTATAACAATGAGTAGGCATTAGAATTATCATTTGATCCCTAGCTATTTATTCTTTTCTCCAAATTTTCTGTACTTTTACCACATTGTTCTCCACAATTTGACTTTTCAAATACTGAAATAAAGGTATAGACCTTTACTTGCATGTTTGCACTGTTTTAATCTGAAAAGGGATCAGTGTAATTCTGATAATCCACTGTCTTAATAGCTTTGTTTTATTTTGTTTATAAATGTTGATATTCACATTTGGTTCCATTTTGTCTGAGTCTGTGCTTTGGTAACATCTTTGGAGATCTTAGAGTCATTTAAATTCTGGAGATATTAAGTTCAAAAACATTTTGTTCTTGACACTGTGTTAAACACATCAAAGGAGTTCCTATTAGCTTCAGAATTACATATGATTAGATAAGAGAGTAAGATGTTAAAAGTAACTCATTTTAATTCAAATTATATGATAGCATAGATATAGTTTATATTTTGCCAAAAATATTGTTTAATTGAGCTACCCAAATACCTTTCTTATAGAATACATACATACTCTATAAAATCACAGACATCTTCTAATGAGTCCATCCAAATTTCTAGATAATTAGAATGCCCTTCAGCTTAATAATGCAAGGCTGGATCAAAATATTTTATCCATGAAGTTGTGGAAACTAGTTTTCCTTAATATCACCATAGAAAGTTCTTAAGATCAATGTTAAACTTATTCTATTTAACTGAATTTTTCTGAAGTTCATTTATTTCTCCTGATCTTCAATTAGTNAGAAGAGCATATAACCCATGTTTTATGTATTAAAATCCCTTATAGGTATTTACTTGTAAAGAATAAGAGTAGAGGTTAGGAAAGGCTTGAAGAAAAATATGGAATATTTGTTGAAAGAAGTGGAAAAGGGAATTGATGAAGCAGGTGGCAGAAGAGGTCAAAAGATCTAGGAATATACACTTGTGGCTTCTGGAGTGTTTCTTTTTGCTTGCTTTCTTAATTTTTATTTTACATTGGAGTATACCCAATTAATGATATTGTGATAGTTTCATGTGAACAGCAAAGGGACTCAGTCATACATGTATCCATTCTCCTGCAAACTTTCCTCCCACTCAAGCTGCCATGTAACACTGAGCAGAGTTCCCTGTGCTATGCAGTATGGTCCTTGTTGGTTATCCATATTAAATATAGCAGTGTTTTGTGGCTACAGGAATGTTTAATACTTCTCTAGCAATTTTGAACTCTAACATAGTAAAGAAGGTAGACAGAAAAATTAATTCAGAATTGAAATTTTATCAGATAGATGTCTGTAAAGACATAGAGGATATTGGTAAAATAGCAGCTGAAATGATCAATAACAGGTTTCGAGCTAAAGACAGAAGATGGCAAACCTTGGAAAATCTAGCTCAGTTGAAACAGGTGAAGTAGGATCAGCAAACTAATTTTTTTCCATAGAGTTATTTAGCAGATGTAGTAGGAGTGAAACTGAGAGCTAGAAGGATAGTTGAGTTCAAATATGAGATAACAATGCCTAAGGTTCTTGTAGTTGCTGTTGTTTAGTCTCTTAAGTCATGTCCAACTCTTGCTCCCTTAAGAACTGTAGCCTGCCAGGCTCCTCTGTTCACAGAATTTTCCAGGCAAAGATACCCAAAGTGGGCTGCCATGCCCTCCTCCAGGCGATCTTCTGAACCCAGGAGTTGAACCTGGGTCTCCTGCATCTCTTGTGTTGGAATGTGGGTTCTTACCCCTAGGCCACCAGGAAGGCTTAAGGTTCAGATGTGGGAAATTTTGAATTTAACTTTAACGTACATTATTGACTGTGATGAGTCAGAAATTTGGTGCCCAATTTATGACAAAGAAACTGATTTGAAGAGGTTGGATGATTTGTCTAAGGTATAACAATGAGTAGGCATTAGAATTATCATTTGATCCCTAGCTATTTATTCTTTTCTCCAAATTTTCTGTACTTTTACCACATTGTTCTCCACAATTTGACTTTTCAAATACTGAAATAAAGGTATAGACCTTTACTTGCATGTTTGCACTGTTTTAATCTGAAAAGGGATCAGTGTAATTCTGATAATCCACTGTCTTAATAGCTTTGTTTTATTTTGTTTATAAATGTTGATGTTCACATTTGGTTCCATTTTGTCTGAGTCTGTGCTTTGGTAACATCTTTGGAGATCTTAGAGTCATTTAAATTCTGGAGATATTAAGTTCAAAAACATTTTGTTCTTGACACTGTGTTAAACACATCAAAGGAGTTCCTATTAGCTTCAGAATTACATATGATTAGATAAGAGAGTAAGATGTTAAAAGTAACTCATTTTAATTCAAATTATATGATAGCATAGATATATTGTTTATATTTTGCCAAAAATATTGTTCAATTGAGCTACCCAAATACCTTTCTTATAGAATACATACATACTCTATAAAATCACAGACATCTTCTAATGAGTCCATCCAAATTTCTAGATAATTAGAATGCCCTTCAGCTTAATAATGCAAGGCTGGATCAAAATATTTTATCCATGAAGTTGTGGAAACTAGTTTTCCTTAATATCACCATAGAAAGTTCTTAAGATCAATGTTAAACTTATTCTATTTAACTGAATTTTTCTGAAGTTCATTTATTTCTCCTGATCTTCAATTAGTTGGAACACAGCCTTCCAAATATGTGTTTTTGTATTTACATAATTGAGTTAATTTCAGAGTTAGCTTCTGTACCAGCATACTTTAAAAATGAGTAGTAAATACATTTCCTTTTCTTTACAAGGTTAAGTTTGGTCTAATTTGTGGCATTTTATTATATCCTGGTTATTCTTACAGCATTAATTTCACACTGAAATGTCTGCTTTAAGTTGAATTTGGTACTGTGATTCCAGTAAAAATAACTCATTAGAAAAATGTTCTGAAACTGANTTCTTACCCCTAGGCCACCAGGAAGGCTTAAGGTTCAGATGTGGGAAATTTTGAATTTAACTTTAATGTACATTATTGACTGTGATGAGTCAGAAATTTGGTGCCCAATTTATGACAAAGAAACTGATTTGAAGAGGTTGGATGATTTGTCTAAGGTATAACAATGAGTAGGCATTAGAATTATCATTTGATCCCTAGCTATTTATTCTTTTCTCCAAATTTTCTGTACTTTTACCACATTGTTCTCCACAATTTGACTTTTCAAATACTGAAATAAAGGTATAGACCTTTACTTGCATGTTTGCACTGTTTTAATCTGAAAAGGGATCAGTGTAATTCTGATAATCCACTGTCTTAATAGCTTTGTTTTATTTTGTTTATAAATGTTGATGTTCACATTTGGTTCCATTTTGTCTGAGTCTGTGCTTTGGTAACATCTTTGGAGATCTTAGAGTCATTTAAATTCTGGAGATATTAAGTTCAAAAACATTTTGTTCTTGACACTGTGTTAAACACATCAAAGGAGTTCCTATTAGCTTCAGAATTACATATGATTAGATAAGAGAGTAAGATGTTAAAAGTAACTCATTTTAATTCAAATTATATGATAGCATAGATATAGTTTATATTTTGCCAAAAATATTGTTTAATTGAGCTACCCAAATACCTTTCTTATAGAATACATACATACTCTATAAAATCACAGACATCTTCTAATGAGTCCATCCAAATTTCTAGATAATTAGAATGCCCTTCAGCTTAATAATGCAAGGCTGGATCAAAATATTTTATCCATGAAGTTGTGGAAACTAGTTTTCCTTAATATCACCATAGAAAGTTCTTAAGATCAATGTTAAACTTATTCTATTTAACTGAATTTTTCTGAAGTTCATTTATTTCTCCTGATCTTCAATTAGTTGGAACACAGCCTTCCAAATATGTGTTTTTGTATTTACATAATTGAGTTAATTTCAGAGTTAGCTTCTGTACCAGCATACTTTAAAAATGAGTAGTAAATACATTTCCTTTTCTTTACAAGGTTAAGTTTGGTCTAATTTGTGGCATTTTATTATATCCTGGTTATTCTTACAGCATTTATTTCACACTGAAATGTCTGCTTTAAGTTGAATTTGGTACTGTGATTCCAGTAAAAATAACTCATTAGAAAAATGTTCTGAAACTGAGTTGCTATTCCTTCTGTTTTGCAGAGAATTTTCAGCCAAAATACATCCTCCAATTTAAATAAACTCCTTTATTTTATAAATTAAATTGTTTATAAAAAGAAAATGCAGAAACATGGTTAAACCCTTAAGTATTAGGTCATTAAGAATCCATTCCTGCCTTCCTGCCCATAAATACATCTTTTTTCAGACCTGTCACCCATTTCATTTAAGCACTTAGCTCTCTTCTAATGAATGAATTGGCATTTCATATTACCTTATTATCCTATAAAGCAAAATGCATACTCAATAACATTAACGGTAATTTCTCATAAAGACACATTATCGATCCGGGTGCTACCTGTAAGCATTGAAAATTGCAGCCTGCACACAGAGCCTTTCACATCTGGGCCTGAAGAATTAAAGAAAAATTAAATTTGACAGCAGTAAATTCACAGGCACAATCTAGGCCCCAATTTATATGCAAAATGAAATGCTTTATGAAAATTTCTTCTATTTTCTCACGGAGATTTGGGAAAAAGATTTCACTATATGCTTCTTTCTTTAATATCCTTCTACTTAAATATTATACTGCAGTCACTGCAGACTCTCTTTGATGTATAAATAATCAAGTTAAATTATGTGCAGCAAGGAGACTAGTGCTCTGCCATTCTTATTTTACAAAGTAATTTCTACCCTAGAGGGTCAAATTTCCCTGACAAATTCTTAATTACTATGTTGCAACAGAAGCAGAATCTATTTGTGCATAAATCCTGGGCATTCCCATGTGGCAAGTAACTAATATTACCAACCATTTCACTTGGCCTGCTCACTGAACTCCATAATTAGATAATACTTTTGATGATGGTACATTTGAAGTCTTAATCCATTTAATTTTTTATGAGATTTTTTTTATTTTAATAGGGATATGTTAGTGACCACTGCCTATTTAAAAATCATTAAAATTCTGTCCACAGCAGTAATAAAGATTAAAGATTACTAATATGGCATTCATAACCTTGCTGGTTTTCCAGAAATCTAGGGCTTAAGGTAAATGTTAAAGGTCATTTAATATGTTAGTCACTAATTATAATCCTGGGTAATAGGTTCCTTTTCTAATTATCACGGTATAAGAGTTCTATTGTTTGGGTCTATTCTGCTGATTTCATATTTAGCTTTTTGGAGGATGAGTAATCCTGGAATTAAGCTCCTGAACATTGATGAAAGTAGGTAATGCTTGATGATTAACTGGATAAAAGCTTATATTTGAATGCTGTATGATAGCTTGCCTTGAAGTTACCTACAAAAGATGCAGCATCCCTTTTCTAGCACTGGGTTCAGGGAAAAGGTCACTGTAAGATTAATGCACCCATATTTTAATATCAAACTATGACAAATTTGATAACAGCCTATTGGTGCACCTGCCAAAACATTAAGAAGAGAGCTTGAACAACCTGAAACATGACTATGTTTTTAAAAAGTGAACTAGACTTTGTCTGTCCTTTAAGTGAATAATAAAAGCACTGAGGCTGCTGCTAAGTCGCTTCAGTCATGTCTGACTCTGTGCGACCCCATAGACGGCAGCCCACCAGGCTCCCCCGTCCCTGGGATTCTCCAGGCAAGAACACTGGAGTGGGTTGCCATTTCCTTCTCCAATGCATGAAAGTGAAAAGTGAAAGTGAAAAGTGAAAGTGATGTCGCTCAGTAGTGTCTGACTCTTCGCGACCCCATGGACTGCAGCCCACCAGGCTCCTCTGTCCATGGGATTTTCCAGGCAAGAGTACTGGAGTGGGGTGCCATTGCCTTCTCCGAATAAAAGCACAGAGTTATCTAATTCATGGAACAGTAAATCATCCACTCCTTGTTTAAACATACACACACACACGTACCCTACAAGTTAGAGTAAAGTGAAAGTGAAGCTGCTCAGTCGTGTCCGACTCTTTGCGACCCGTGGACTGTAGCCCACCAGGCTCCTCTGTCCATGGGATTCTCCAGGCCAGAATACTGGAGTGGGTTGCCATTTCCTTCTCCAGGTGATCTCCCCAGCTCAGGGATCGAACCCGGATCTCCCGCGTTGCAGGCAGATGCTTTAACCTCCGAGCCACCAGGGAAGCCCCCACAAAAATCACTAGCTGCCTTCTTGATGAATATTCTGGATCATGGTAAGCTCTAACTATGATGGACTGATTAAAGTCTCTCAAGTTTTTGGTCATTGAATTTTACAAACAACTGAAATTGTCTTGATATTTTCCATTTATATGTATCTTTGCTTTGGAATTTCACATATTCTGCTTATATCATGTCCACACTTCGAGTTATTTGGTTAACATGTATTTTCCCTCATTTTGAAAATAACTTACATATTTTCCCATTCAGTGTTATTCAGGAGGCACTGGTAGTAAAGAACCCATCTGCCAGTGTAGGAGGCAGAGGAGATCTGGGTTCAATCCCTGGTCAGGAAGATCCTCTGGAGAAGGCATTGGCTACCCCCTCCAGTATTCTTGCCTGGAGAATCTCATGGACAGAGGACCCTGGAAGGCTGCAGTCCATAGTGTCTCAAAGAGTTGGTCACAACTGAAGAGACTTAGCATGCATGTACTTTTGTCCCGCAGGAACTATTTAGACAATCTAAAAGAATATTGAACATATCTTAGGTTGTTAGAACCATAAGACTATTTCATTAGAACTTTTTCAGTAGATATACTTCAATTAATTCATACTTACTTATTGGCATTTGCTTTGTTCCTGACACATAAAGATGCTTGTTATCATGAAATTTTATTCTACTGACATGAGATGTATAATAAAGAAAATGAATATATATACTGTTCAATAATATGTCAACAGGTTCAAAGTACTAAGCAGAAGATAAGGATTGATGATTAGGAAGAAGGTGGCTATTTTAATTTCAAATAATCTTAGAAGGATTCATTGAGAAAATGACATTTGACCAAAGCCTGGGACAGGGGACTCAGGGGACATGCCTTAATGTGTTAATACCTTAATAGTAGGTATTAAGGAAGAACAAACAGCAGGTATAAGGTTGTTTGCTCTGAGGCAGGAGCATATCTGGCTTATTTGAGAACAGCATGGAAATGAGTTTAATTGGCAAGAACCGAGTAACAGTAAGAGTAACAGGAGATTTCCTTTTCAAAGGTATTAGAGTTCAGGTCATGAAAGGTCTTTAGACTCTTGTAGAAATTTTGACTCTTTTCTTCATGAGATGGAGGCCATCTGAGTATTTAAATAAATGTTATAAGTCAGTTTGGATTTAAAAGTGATAAATCTGCCTTCTGGTGCTCATAAAAATATAGAAGTAAAGAAGCTTTAGAAGTCATTCATTCGAAAGATGATAGTTGTTTGGATCAGAGGATCATTCTGAATGTGTGCATGCTAAGGGGTTTCATTGTGTCCTACTCTTTATGACCCTATGGTCTGTAGCCCACCAGGCTCCTCTGTCCATGGGATTCTCCAGGCAAGAATACTGGTGTAAGTTGTCATGCCCTGCTCCAGGGGATCTTACTGACCCAGGACTCAAATCTGGATAATTTACATCTCTCCAGTATTGGTAGACTGGTTCTTTACCACTAGCACCATCTGGGAAGCACACCATTCTGAATACTGGAAGTCAAATTCTATATACTTTGAAATTAGAGTGAAACAACTTGGTACTGAATGAGATATAGGCTGTGAAAGAAAGAAAACAGTCAGTAATGACACTAGAATTTTGGCTGTTAGTGACACAGCTTTCATTTGTAACCTCAATAAAAGCATTTTCAGAATACTGTGCAGTCAATGCCTAAATGAAATGAATTAAAGCGGCAGTAGGAAAATGGGAATTGAAGATAGAAGATATAAACAACTCATTCTAAGAGTTTTGCTGTCCAACGTGAGAAGAAAAGGGAAGCAGTTAGAGGGAAGTAGAGGTTTAAGAGGTTTTCTTTTGAAGAGGAAAGGAAAAAAAAGTGCTCATCAGAATAATCAAGTAGAGAGGGAAAAATAATAGTTACTTGAAATAATTATGAATTTAACCTGAGACAGTGAACTATGTCCAGATTCAAAGGACTGATGTAGTTTCAGTAAGAGTTTTTATTGTTGTTGTTTGTTCATGTCCAGCTCTTTGTGACTCCATGGACTGTAGCACCCCAGGCTCTTCTGTCCTCTACTATCTCCTGAAGCTTGCTCGGATTCATGTGCATTGAGTCAGTGATGCTGTCTAACCATCTCATCCTCTTCTGCTTCCTTCTGCTTTTGCCCTCAGGAGAAGTATTTCCACAGGGTAGTTTCCCAAGCAGATCCCAAGTGACTTGAATGAATGAATTGGGTTGGGGGGGAGCAGTGGCAAATAAATGGCCTTTGTTTTGAAAGTAGTTAAGAGACAGGCTGAGAGAAGAGCCTCTTACAGGGGAGATGGGTTTGCCTGGCTTGAACTTCCCCATCTGGTACCCAGCGAGAGCATGAGAGNTCCATGATCTCCGTTTTCTGAATGTTGAGCTTTAAGCCAACTTTTTCACTCTCCTCCTTCACCTTCATCAAGAGGCCCTTTAGCTCCTCTTCACTTTCTGCCATAAGGGTGGTGTCATCTGCATATCTGAGGTTATTGATATTTCTCCTGGCAATCTTGATTCCAGCTTATGTTTCTTATGTCCAACTCTTTGCAACCCCATAAATTATAGCCCATGAGGCTTCTCTGTCCATGGAATTTCCCAGGCAAGAATACTTGAGAAGGTCCCCACCTTGTCCAGGGTATCGCCCCTTCTCCAGGGGATTTTCCTGACCCAGGGATTGAACCCATGTCTCCTGCACTGAAGGTGATTCTTTACTCTCTGAGCTTTCTGGGAAGCATCCCTAGATTTAACATAAGTATACACGTTTTTTGGCTCTTCCTCTCATTTTTTTTAAAATGTTGGAGTATAGAGGAGCCTAGTGGGCTACCGTCTGTGGGGTGGCAAAAGAATCTGACATTATTGAGCACATAAATAGCAAGAAAACAGAAGTTGCTTTACAATATTTTGTTAGTTTCTGAAGTACAATGACATGTATGCCCTCCCTTTGGATCTCCCTCTCAAATCCCCAATCCCACTCATCTATGTCATCTCAGAACACCAAGCTGATATTTCTTTTTTATTGATGATTCACAGTCTGCATTATTAGGGGCATTGTTGTTATTGGGAACTGTGATAAAATCTATCCTATATCTTGTAAAGACAGGATTTTTCTGAACTCTATTCAGGTATTGGATGAATTTCTATTTGCAACCAAAATATATTTTTTAACTAGGATGATGTGTCAACAGATTTGTAGCAACATATCTTACTTATTTCCCTTTAACTTAGTTGCATTTTCAATTTTTTAACAACCAAATGCAAAATGTACACATAACTAAATACAACATTTTCCACCACAAAGTATCCTGTCTCAACTTGCCTTATACTATTAACAGCAATACTGCAATACTTCAGAAATTTTAAGTGTCTGAGAACTGATACTTTAAGTTGGATAAAACAAAACAAAATGCTTGAGTAGATCCTCAAAATACTTATGAGTAACAACATATAATAACATGTTATTCTATGTGTGTGTGTGCATGCTAAGTCACTTCAGTCATGTCTGACTCTTTGAGACTTTGTGGAGCAGAGCCCACCAGGCTCCTCTGTCCTTGGGTTTCTCTAGGCAAGAATACTGGAGTCAGTTGCCATGCCCTCCTCCAGGGGATCTTCTCAACACAGGGACTGAACCCGAGTCTCTTATGTCTTCTGCATTGGCAGGCGGGTTCTTTACCTTTAGTGCCACCTGGGAAGCCCATATTGTATCAATGCCACATATTAATTCTACTTTTTAAAATGTAGCAATTAAGCATTTTAGAATTATTCACACTCTAAAAGGTTAAAATATATTTAAAGGAGGAAAGATACAAACTCTTAGCCATCCAGAATTCTCTGCTTTACTGAATAAAATACTAAGTAATATCTTGCCTCAAACTACAGATTATTAAAATTTTCTAGTAACTTAAATAATAAAATGCAATTCAAATATTCAAAGACACATGCACATTTATTATTTCAACTGTTTAATTTTCCTCTTGGTGCATGTATTAATTAATTAATGTACTGCCCTTCCTATGTGATGACTTGCTTAGAAAGGTAGAATTATTAATAAAGAATATTTTTCTTGTGTTAGCATATTTAGGGCAAAGACCAAATGCTTGAGATATTTAAACTTATTTTAGCTTATGACAAGCTTAAAAAGAGCAGGAAATGTGTCCCAGATACACTCTATAAGATAAAAATTGAAAAAGCTGTGACATAAAAGCTGGGCAAGAAAGAAAAAATGCACACACACAAAAATAATTTTTACAAGTCCAATTCTTTTGAACTCTATGAAAACTAAAGAGAATAATAGCATTACAATCATACTAAGTTGAGTAGAATCAAAATATCAGAATGGACATTAAGGACACAAAATCATCTAAAGGAAGAAAAAATTATTTTAAACTAGACACTACTCCCAGGATCCGAAAGAATTTTTTTTAATCCCTCATTAGAAAATATATTAGCAAAAATTTTGGAGGGGGCAAATGTGCTCAAGTAATATGTAATTAGCTACTATTTTTTTACATACATCCTTATGAGTTGAAATTAGCCTTATTGTAAAAAGTCTGGAACCAGTGGTTTAATGTAACCTGTTATTTGATATCTCCTCCATACAGATATAAACAGGATGAGCTTATCCATTAGGCACCGTAAGCATAGTGGGTCAAAGAAAACTTCATAATATAATATTAATGTGTTATTGTATCAGTCCTGTTGCAAAATATCTTTAAATTTTGTGTTTAGTAGAATAAGGGACCTACAGAGTTAGTGCCTCGAGCCCACAAAAGTCATAATGTTACCCTGGACTGTGAACCAAGTCCTATATTTATTCTGTACCAGATGGTGAGATATTTCCTCCTCCCTTTTACTGAAAGTAAGGTTAAAGCCACTTGCCTTTCAATTCCTAAGGAAAATGAAGGCAAGAACAGATTTTGAAATCATATTAATGTTATATTTATTCTCATTCAAAATGCTTTTGTATCTACTTCTGAAAAGCTCTGTGGTCATTAAACACAGCTACTTTACCTTGAAATTTATGAACAGAAAAATTGATCCCCTCTGTGGTAGAGACTATATTCCTCAGAAACAATATGAAATATGCAAAAATCACACGCTTTGACGGAGAAGGCAATGGCAACCCGCTCCAGTACTCTTGCCTGGAAAAATACCATGGATGGGGGAGCCTGGTAGGCTGCAGTCCGTGGGATCGCTAAGAGTCGAACACGACTGAGTGACTTCACTTTCACTTTTCACTTTCATGCATTGGAGAAGAAAATGGTAACCCACTCCAGTGTTCTTGCCTGGAGAATCCCAGGGATGGGGGAGCCTGGTGGGCTGCTGTCTATGGGACTGCACAGAGTCGGACACGACTGAAGTGAATTAGCAGCAGCAGCACATACTTTGAATTTAGATATCTCGGTGATGTTAGGTTTGTACATTTGGGCAGTTTTCCTTTATTTATTTATTTTTAATTGGAATACAGTTGACATACAATGATTTGGCACTTATATATATTATGAAATGATCACCACAAGTCTAGTAACTATCTGTCTTCATACAAAGTCATTATAATATTATTGATCATGGTCTTATGCTGTATATTACAACCCTGTGACTTATTTAGTGTATATAACTGGAGGTTTGTTCCCCTACACCTATTTTGTCCACCTCCACCACCCTCCCTTTTGGCAATCATCTGTTTGTTCTCTGTATCTGCTTTTCTTTTGTTTTTGGTTTTTTTCAGGTTCTACATGTGCGAGATCATATGATATTTGTTTGGCAGTTTTCAGTACCTCCCTCCCAGGTGGCTTAGACGGTAATGTCTGCCCACAGTGCTAGAGACCCCGGTTCAATCCCTGGGCCGAGAAGATCCCCTGGAGAAGGAAATGGGAACCCACTCCAGTACTCTTGCCTAGAAAATTCCATGAATGGAGAAGCCTGGTGGGCTACAGTCCGTGGGGTCGCAAAGAATCGGACACGACTGGGCGACTTCACTTTCTCTCTCTCTTTCTTTCTTTTTCTTATACCACCTTGCCTCTGTATGTAGAAAAGAATATCATGACATGTAACAGGATGGTTATGAAATTTCACTGGAAAACCTGAACTCATACAGTATTTATTCAATGCCCAGATAGCAGAAAATGCCACCACTACTCACCAAACTGCTCAGAACAGAAACCCTTGGCCTGATCCATGAACCCTATCTTTCACAACCCATGTTTGATTTGCCATCCTCTTCATCAGCTCAAATTTTCTAGACCATCAATATCTCTCTCCTAGACCACAGCCTTCAAATTGCTAGCGCCTTCTATGACTCTTTATATGATAATCTATATCACATAGATGTCAGAGTTCTCTTTTTAAATTGGAAATCAAATTGTTACAACACCAGTGCTTCCAACAGAGTATGTGTGTGCGTGAGCATAGTTGCTTCAGTTGTGCGTGACTCTTTGTGACCCTATGAACTGTAGCCAGGCTCCTCTATCCATGGGATTCTCCAGGTAAGAATACTGGAATGGGTTGCCATGCCCTCTTCTAGGGGATCTTCCCAACCCAGGGATCAAACCTATGTCTCTTACATGTCCTGTATTGGCAGATGGGTTCTTTACCACTAGCGCCACCTGGGAAGTCCCCCCCTAACAGAGTATACAAAATTTTTATTAAACTACAGTCTTCAAGGCATTGTTTGATATGGCCCCTTTCTATCCCTCTGACTTCACTTCCTAACTTTCTAGTTACGATGGGATTTTCATCTTTTATTTAAAATAAACTTTTAATTTAAAATTCTTTAAAATTTACAGAAAAGCCAAGAAAATATAGTAGACAGTTTCCATATATCCCATAACTAGTTTCTCTCTTACTGACACCTTTTTTCATTATTAAACAAAATATTTTATTAGCTGATATATAATGTGATCTAGATGGGGAAACAGTGGAAACTCTCAGACTTTATGTTTTGGGCCTCCAAAATCACTGCAGATGAAATTAAAAGATTGACTCCTTGGAAGAAAAGTTATGACCAACCTAGATAGCATATTCAAAAACAGAGACATTACTTTGCTAACATTGCTAACAAAGGTCTGTCTAGTCAAGGCTATGGTTTTTCCAGTGGTCATGTATGGATGTGAGAGTTGGACTGTGAAGAAAGCTGAGCACTGAAGAATTGCTGCTTTTGAACTATGGTGTTGGAGAAGACTCTTGAGAGTCCCTTTGACTGCAAGGAGATCCAACCAGTCCATTCTAAAGGATATCAGTCCTGAGATTTCTTTGGAAGGAATGATGCTAAAGCTGAAATTCCAGTACTTTGGCCACCTCATGTGAAGAGTTGACTCATTGGAAAAGACTGATGCTGGGAGGGATGGAGGGCAGGAGGAGAAGGGGATGACAGAGGATGAGATGGCTGGATGGCATCACTGACTCAATGGACGTGAGTGTGAGTGAGCTCTGGGTGTTGGTGATGAACGGGGAGGCCTGGAGTGCTGAGATTCCTGGGGTCACAAAGAGTCAGACACGACTGAGCGACTGAACTGAACTGAACTGAACTAAGGTGTAACGACTAGTATACTTTCTCAAACCTCAGAACAATGCCATCAATATATGTTAGCGCGCTAACTTGTGTTTGTACATGTAGCTATATATATATATATTTCTCTATGTATAAATTTATAAATATTAAAATAAATATAGGTCCATACTGATGTCTGTAATTCTAGTCCACTTAGATCATTCTAGCCTTTTCCCTTTGCATGTCTGTAGCTTGCAACTACAGCAGTGAGAAACTGGGCTCCTTGAGCCACCATCATTAATATAATTATTTAATTCCAATGTACATGTACAGTAGTGGTTCCAGGATTGTCAACTCATATCCTCATGGGTAGCAACTTTATCAGCTAAACTACAGTGTCCAGTTGCTTTTGCCTTTGGTCTTACAGACTTGACTCATTTCCAGAGTTACTTAGCTTAGCTGTCTTTGCTCCCAGGTCTTACAGGAAGGTTATTTCTCATGTTTGTTAACTATTTTATCACAGCCTGCATTCCACCCTTGCATCCCTGGCCTCCTAAATAATTTTTTAAATTTGCATACATTATGAGTGACTGTGCTATATATTTCCTAGGGTTTAACTAAGTGTTTTATCTATTTCACTATAGTCATGTACAGAGTAGTTTCGCCACTCTAAAAATTTCCCCTGCCTTACTTAAACAACCCTTTCTTCTCCCCCATATTCCTGGCAGCTGCTTACCTGTTTACTGTCTCTATATTTTTGCCTCTGTCAACATTTCATTCTTGTTTTGGCTTAGCTTAACAATCCATTTATTTTTATCACTAAATTGTGTGCTATTGTATGGATGTACCAGAGTTTATCCATTAACCTATTTATCAGCTTACTTATTAAAATTTTTTGATTGCTTCTAGTTTGGGGCCATTATGAAGAAAGGTGCTGTAAATATTCATGGTCTTATTTTCAATTCAAACAGTTAAATGCCATAGAACACTAGTAATGGATCATATGAAAAGACTTGATTTCGTATTATAAGAAACTGTCAAGTTGTCTTCTAAAACGGATATACAATTTTTCCTTCACACCAGCAATGAAATTTCCACCAGCAATGAAAGTGCTATTTCTCTACATCTCATGAGTTTTTGGTTTTGTCAGTATTTTGGATATAGCCACTCTGATATGTTGGAATATCTCATTTTGTTTTAATTAACATTGAAGTATGTTGAGTATCTTGTCACATACTTATCTGTTGTCTGTATACTTTGTTTGGTGAGATGTCTGTTCAGATCTCTTGCTGATATTTAAAATTGAGTTGTTTGTCTTCTTGATGTTGAAATTTGACCCGCGTTTGTGTAATACATTTGTATTCCAGTTTGTTAGCATACAGGTGTTAAAAAAGATTTCCTCCCAATCTCTGACTTGTCTTTTCATTCTTTTAAGAGTGTCTTTCAAAAAAGAGAAATGTATAATTATAAAACCCAACTTATCTATTTTTTTAAAAATTCATGAACAGCACTTTTGATATTATATAAAAAACAATATCTGACCCACAGTTACCTAAATATTCTCCTGTATTCTTCTAGAAGTTTTGTAATTTTGCATTTTACATTTCTATCTAGATGTATTTTGCATTAACTTTGTAAAAGTGTAAGGTCTATGCCTAGGTTCATAGTTATTTTGATGCTGTTGTTGTTATATGTTCATATCCAACTGTTCCAGCACCATTTTTGAAAAGACTAGATTTTTTTTTCACCAAATTGTGTTAGCAAGTTTATTAAATTTTTTAAAATGTTAATTATATTTGTCTTCAGTCATCTAAGCTCTCTATTCTATTCCATTGATTTATATCTTTATTCTTTTGCCAATACTTGATCTCTTATTTACTGTAGCTTTGTACTAAATCTTGAAAACTTATAACTGGAGCCCTCCAATTTGATTCTTCATCTTTAAGACTGTAATGTCTACTCCAGATTCTTTACCTTTCCATATAAAATTAAAGATCAGTATTTTAAAACCACAAAATAACTTACTAGGCTTTTTATTGGGGTTTCCTTAAATTAATAAAGTTGGGAGGAAATGACATCTTAATAATATTGATACTAGTGATAATGGAATGTCTCTCCATTTATTTAGATCTTGAATTTCTTTCTTCATTGTTCTTTATTTTAGGCATTGAATTCCTGTTCGTCCTTAGTTATTTATATCCAAATAATTTTTGTATAGGGCCAGAGGAGAAGCTATTGTAAATAGTGCCTTTTTTAAATTTCAAATTCCAATTACTTGTTGATGCATATATGAAAGCAACTGACTTTAATATATTGCTCGTACATTATATACTAACCTTGCTAAATAACTGCTTATCTTTCCCAGAAGTTTAGTTTTAGGCTTTTCCTGCTTTTTTATTATGTAATTTAATGATACAGATTTCCAATAAGAACTGCTTTAAGCAACTTTCTGTTTATCAAAAATATTTTGGTAGTCTTTCATTTCTAAATTAGTTTGACGATTTTTTAAAATTTCTCCTGATAGTTCTTCTTTACCTCATGAATTATTTTAGAAGTGTATTGCTAATTTATAAGTATTCAGGTATTATCCTGACTTTTTTCATCTAATTGATTTGTAGTTATTTCCATTGTTGTTCAATAACATATTTTTGTATATGTAGTTTTTTAATTTGTGAAAGCATATTTTATGTCCCCAAATGAGATATATCTTGGTTAATATTCCATGTTATCCTGAAAAGATTATGTGCTCTGCAGTTGTTAAATGCAGTATTATATAAATATTAATTAGACTGATAGAGCTGCCTTGGACATCTGTATTTTTACCGATTTCCACATGTCTGATCTATCTAACAATACCTTTCTTTTCACTGGTGTATTTAGACCACTCACAATAATAGTTATTGATATGTCTAGATATACAACATCCCTTTGGAATGTTTCTATTCGCTGTGTATGTTCTTCAGTCCTCCTTTTCCATTAATTTTCTGCCTTTATTGGTTGTAATTGCATATTTTATATTATTTAATTTTTTCTCTGCTACTAGTAGAGATGTAACGTATTACTTTGCATGTTATACTTGTAAAACGTTCTTACTTCTTTATAAAACGGTGTTATTGTTTACTTGAAGGGTATACAGATTAACAACCTTGTATTAATTTTTTTAATTGAGTTTTCTATATGTTAAAACTTAACCTTGATTTAAGGTCATAGCTTTCAAAGACATAATTCTACAAGACTGGCCAAATTAAGTTAGGAATTTAGGGACCTAGAAATAGACTATGAACTCATGAGTTGATGCCAAGTTATGTGGTAAATTTAGCCTGGGCAGCATGGGAAGTATTTTTCCCTCATGGCTCCACCTACCCTTGCTTTCTCCCATCCTTCAATATCAAATNCAAGACTGGCCAAATTAAGTTAGGAATTTAGGGACCTAGAAATAGACTATGAACTCATGAGTTGATGCCAAGTTATGTGGTAAATTTAGCCTGGGCAGCATGGGAAGTATTTTTCCCTCATGGCTCCACCTACCCTTGCTTTCTCCCATCCTTCAATATCAAATATCTTGACCTAAACTGAGCATCTACTGTTCTTAAGGTGAATATTTACAAGGAAATTTTGGTAAGGAAACAATGTACTTTTGTGACATGAGTGGATTGGTCAAACCAGATGTATAGCATCATTCTCTAAAAACTCAGTATTTTTACTGATCTCACAAGTAAGCTTAATTACTACCTTGATCTTAAAGAAATTGCAAAAATATACAATCTTTGAGATATTAAGATGGAGAAAATAAAGCAGAATTATTAAAAAAAAAAAAAATCAGTCACCAGAGCTTACAGGACATGCCCTTTTACGTCTTAGGATGGCTTTGATGACATTTTTTGAATTTGATCTCTGAGGAGATTTTAAATAATACGCTTTTTTAGACTTATACCCATGGTCAGAGTTAGAATGCCCATGATGTACACACACACACACACACACACACACACACTTACACCATAAATCTAGTTAATGCTCACTCTATATCTATGTGTATGCTTGTACAGATGTGTATGTCAGTGCAATGGGAAGTGAAGTGTGTATGTAAAGGGTTGGTCCTAATGAGAGAGACATTGGAAATATAGACTTAAAAAAATCAAGATTATCTCAATCATACTTCCTTCCCCCATAATCATCCCTTAACCCTAAATCTTATAAACCCACATATTTCTTTTACTTTGGATTCTAAATGCACTTTCATTATCTCAGTGAAACAAGATTTCCTCTCTGGCTTTAACTTCTAAACAGATCAAATGGAACAAGGGCAGTTTTCTGTGAAGTTCATTTCAGTTATGAACGCTACTTTTATTTGATTACTTGAGTAGTATATTTAAGTCTATAATACAGGAACTAAAAAGCCTCTTGATGAAAGTGAAAGTGGAGAGTGAACAAGTTGGCTTAAAGCTCAACATTCAGAAAACGAANCCTTCAGTCTTTCTCAGAGTCTTTCCCAGGTCTCTCCCATATTTTATCAGAGTCTTTTCCAACAAGATAATTCTTCACATCACAAGCCAGAGTATGGGAGTTTAAGCTTCAGAATCTGTCCTTCAAATGAATATTCAGGACTGATTTCCTTGAGGATTGACTGATTTGATCTGTTTGCAATCTAAGGGACTCTCAAGTCTTCTCCAACACCACAATTCAAAAGCATCAATTCTTTGGCACTCAGCTTTATTTATATTCCAATTCTCACATTCCTACATGCTATTGGAAAAACTATAGCTTTAACTAGACGGACTTTTGTCAGCAAAGTAATGTCTCTGCTTTTTAACATGCTGCCTAGGTTGGTAGTAGCTTTTCTTCCAAGGAGCAGGCACCTTTTAATTTCATGGATGCAGTCACTATCTGCAATGATTTTTGAGCCCCCCAAAATCTCTCACTGTTTTCACTCTTTCCCCGTCTAGTGATGGGACCAGATGCCATGATCTTAGTTTTTGGAATGTTGAGTTTTAAGGCAACTATTTTACTCTCCTCTTTCATCNTGATTTTTGAGCCCCCCAAAATCTCTCACTGTTTTCACTCTTTCCCCGTCTAGTGATGGGACCAGATGCCATGATCTTAGTTTTTGGAATGTTGAGTTTTAAGGCAACTATTTTACTCTCCTCTTTCATCAAGTGGCTCTTTAGTTCTTCTTCACTTTCTGCCAAAAGATTATATAATTGTTGTTCATAAAATTATATAATTATGCATTGCTACTTCCACGTTAAATTCTCCCATATTTTATCAAAACAATATGCTGTCAAAAACTGAGCCTTTGCCAGTCTGAGAATTCCAAATATTATTCCTCATTGTAGTTCAATTTTATTATGTATGAGAAGAAGCTTCTTTCAATATGATTGAAGACTATATGGTAACAAGGAGGAGAAGAAGAAGGAAGAGGAGGAGATGTACACAAATACATTTATGTGCATGGATTTTCATAGCAGAACTATACACAATAACTACAAGACAGAAAAATCTCAGATGTCTATCAGTAGACAATTAGGTAAACAAAAATGGTATATCCATAAAATGAAATATTATTAAGCCATTAAAAGGAATGAAATACTGATACATGCTAAAATAATGATGAACTTTGAAATCACTATGTTGAATGAAAATGGCCAAACACAGAAGGTCACTTATTGTATCATTCTATTTATATAAAATATCCATATGAGAGATGGATTGGCAAATCTATGGAGAGAGAATGCAGATTGATGGCTGCCAGAGACTGGAATGGAGGAGGGTGAGAATTAGGAGTTCTTGCTTAGTGGGTTTTCTTTTAGAGTCATGGAAGTGTCTTGAGATTGGAGGAGGAGATGCTTTTATAACATTGTGAATGTACTAAATGCCACTAAACTGTATAATTTAAAATGATCCTTTTCATGTTTTGTCATTTTCCATTCATTACACAAAAAAATATTTATCTTAAAATAAAATAAATATTTATCTATTTAACTTTTTATTGGAGTACAGATTCACAANGAGAATGCAGATTGATGGCTGCCAGAGACTGGAATGGAGCAGGGTGAGAATTAGGAGTTCTTGCTTAGTGGGTTTTCTTTTAGAGTCATGGAAGTGTCTTGGGATTGGAAGGAGGAGATGGTTTTATAACATTGTGAATGTACTAAATGCCACTAAACTGTATAATTTTAAATGATCCTTTTCATATTTTGTCATTTTCCATTCATTACACAAAAAATATTTATTTTAAAATAAAATAAATATTTATCTATTTAACTTTTTATTGGAGTACAGATTCACAGTGTTGTACTAGTTTCTGCTGTATAATAAAGTGAATCAGTTATACATATACATGTATCCACTCTTTTTTAGATTATTTTCCCATATAGACCACTACAGAGTATTGAGTAGAGTTCCACGGGCTATACAATAGGTCCTTGTTAGTTATTTATTTTATATATAGTAGAGTGTATATGTCAGTCCCAATCTCCCAATTTATCTCTCCCTGTCTTATCCCCTGGTAGCCATAAGTTTGCTTTTTGTATCTGCAATTCTACTTCTGTTTTATAAATAAGCTCATTTGTATCTCGTTTTTTGTTTGTTTTTAGATTCCATACCTTTTTTTTTTTTTTTTAAGATTTTACTTCTTATTAACTCCAAAAATATCAATCCTGGTCAAAATGTACTTTATCTAATTTAAGCCCTTATTCAGTTGTCATCCCTCAGAAAGAAGTGTTAATCAGCAACCCTCATCACTACTTACACTATTGTTTTTGTCATGGTTATATAATATTTTTATATGCTTACATGATATTTTTGTCTATTCATTTATTTCAATCTCCTCTAAATTTTATGATCTTAAGTATAAGGATTTTTCTGATTGTTATGGTCATTGTATGCAGAGAACAGTACCTAGGCCATAGAATTTATTCAATAATTCTTTGTCCAATGTAAGAAAGGCAATGCCAAATAGTGCTCAAACTACCGCACAATTGCACTCATCTCACACGCTAGTAAAGTAATGTCTAAAATTCTCCATGCCAGGCTTCATCAATACTTGAACTGTGAACTTCCAGATGTTCAAGTTGGTTTTAAAAAAGGCAGAGGAACCAGAGATCAAATTGCCAACATCTGCTGGATCATGGAAAAAGCAAAAGACTTCCAGGGAAACATCTATTTCTGCTTTATTGACTGTGCCAAAGCCTTTGACTGTGTGGATCACAATAAACTGTGGAAAATTCTGAGAGATGAGAATACCAGACCACCTGACTTGCCTCTTGAGAAACCTATATGCAGGTCAGGAAGCAACAGTTAGAACTGGACATGGAACAACAGACTGATTCCAAATAGGAAAAGGAGTATGTCAAGGCTGTATATTGTCACCCTGCTTATTTAGCTTATATACAGAGTACATCATGAGAAATATTGGGCTGGAAGAAGCACAAGCTGGAATCAAAATTGCCGGGAGAAATATCAATAACCTCACATATGCAGATGACACCACCCTTATGGCAGAAAGTGAGGAACTAAAGAGCCTCTTGATGAAAGTGATATTTACCTCTAATGATAAATGTATTCTAGAAAGCTTTAGTAACTCTCTTCTATATTGCTTGTCAGTCTTTTTTAGACTAAGAAGACTGGTTATGTGACCTCTTCTGATTACTTGCATCTATGCATTATTGTTGACACACTTGTTTTATTTTTTCATTAATTTGCTTTTTTTTTAATGGTTTACATTTATGAGGTCAAAAAAAGTTAGTATAAAGTAGTGATATTCTGAATTTTTATCTTTAAGTTTTTTTAAGAAGTAAGTTAATATGTATTATAAAAATACAAATACAATAAATGCAATTTATAAAAGTTATTCTTTCTTCATAATTCCTGGGATGTCTCAGCCAATGACAAACATTTAGTACCACCTATTTTGATGATGTAGATGCTGAATCAACTCTATGGTAGTTCTGCTGGTAGAATGAAATAGCTAAAGAGGTTGTCAAGGCCATAGGAAATGTTCTGATCTACTAATTCTTGCAAGCCCGTTGAAACTCATTTGGTGCAGCTGCTTCTCAACACTATAAGAAAAAATAACTCATTTGAAGATCTCACAGATGAGAAAACTTTTGTGAAATTTTCTGCAATTCTTTATTTGATACCAGACCATGGTGACTGGAGCTGGAAGGACTGTATAATAAGGCACACAGCTCTCTGATAGAAACTTTCATAAAGAAGAAAAGTTAGTGATGAAAGCCTGTGGACTGTCTGTGTGCACTAGTGAGCAGTTGAGGGTTCATTGCATTTGCAGTGACTATAGAAAGAGGGACAACAAGGGAGCAGGCCACAGACCTGAACTCCCTCTGCTCCTCCCTGAAAGTAAAGAGAGAGCATCAAAGGGAATGACAGTGACTGAACATCCAACAGAAAAGTATTGTATATTCTTTCTTTGGATTATAGCCATGGTTTGCATTGTAAAGTAAAAGCTTCTTAATATAACATTTATGAATGTCTTAGTTGTTGTCTTAGTCCAACATTGTGAAGTTGTGAAAAATATGCTTGTGTATTTTCAGTACTATTATCTTTGGATCAATTTATAATATCTTCTGAAATCTGAGATGGAATGATCAAATCTTTAATTGCTACTTCTTGGCTTTATTTATTTTCTCAGCTTCACTACATTTGAAAGCTTATTCTCTCATACTCATATATAGCAAATGTGTAATAACTCAAAAATTCCCAGATAACTCTAAAATTCAAAGCAGTTACCTGCATTACCTGAAGAATGTACTTCCAGTGAAATATTTCTTTAAAGAATATTATATTATTATTTTTGAATTAGCAGTTCTACTCCTCATATGGCATTTATTAAGTAAACATATTTCAAATAATAAGTAGCATTAAATAGATCATGGGATTTGCATAAGCTACTGAAGAACTTCTAATTTCCTATTTGATAAAATNAAGAATATTATATTATTATTTTTGAATTAGCAGTTCTACTCCTCATATGGCATTTATTAAGTAAACATATTTCAAATAATAAGTAGCATTAAATAGATCATGGGATTTGCATAAGCTACTGAAGAACTTCTAATTTCCTATTTGATAAAATGTGATGAAATATTTCTTTTTAATTTCTCAAGATAGAGCTTCTTAGATTTCCTGAGGTTATATTTGTGACTCTACAAGTTTGAGTTCTCATTAAAATTATTTTTCTAGCTTAAATTCACATAGTACAAATAAAACTTTTCCAAACTGCTTTTGCTGTTCTAACAAAGCAAATGTTTCTATTTTCCATGAAAGTGGAGCTAGAAACACTCTTCAGTACTTTGGACATCTTACTACCCAAGCTCTTTATTCCAACTCCTCCACATCTCTGCCTCCAGTTTTTTCACTACTAAAATATTTTGCATCTGCCACCTAAACATAGCTATAAAGTTGCATATGTCAGCTGTTTTTGGCTCAGTAATCCAAATTCAGGTTTTGATCTTTACATTTTTCTGAGGCAAATATCAGTACGTATTTTCAGACAGAGTCTCTGTGACTTTGTTACAGGTAGTTGAGATTTATTTTCTTTTCTTAACATAATCACAAGTGAAAAGACAGCACAAAATAATTTACCAAAATGCCAGTTCTATGCCTTTGCTTCTGGACATGGCTTTTTTAGGTCTCATGTGAGTTAAGATTGATAGAGATTTAATAGTCTAATTAATAGAAAGCTATGTCATAGCTATGTAATTAGGTTAACCTATGCAAATGTTTCAACCAGAAAATATTGACATAACAACAAAATTCTGGTTTAGTAAACAGTAAGAAAACATAGAGAAAAATAATATCTTTTGGATTAGGTATATGTTAAATTGGATTATTCTGACAGAACTGACATTTCAGATTTTATTCAGATGATCCAATAAAAGCACAATGGAAGAATTCAGTACTCTAAATTCTGCATCCATGTTGCTCCTGACTAGCTAGTTGGAGCCAGAATCATTTAACCTAGAAGTATAATTTCCCCATATCCTTCCAATTGTACTACAAACACAGATGTTTAATCCAGTTTTCCAGCAAAGCCAGAGAATAGGAAGGGAGTACAAATGAACTTGCTTTTGTAATTGCATTCTCTCCGGTGATCATTAAATGTGTTTTATCTTTAACATGCTAAAATGTTATGATACCATGAGGGAGTACTAACTCTCTAACTAACCTGTTACATCTGAGAAATCCTACAAATTTTTACTTTAAGGCTTCTTGCAAGAATGCATTTTCAATATTATTTTAGGCTGTCAACCAGTGTTCTGTATTTAGAAATTTTGATTGTCATTGCCAAATAATATACAAGCAAGTTTTCCCTACCTTAATTTTAAATTCTGAAACCCAAGTAAGACAGGAAGACTACTTAGATGATCCAGAGAAAAGAAAATAAAAAAGAGACAAATTAAGGTTGGAAAATGCGCCTGATGATGAATACCATTGGGAGAAACGTAAACACTCTCTTGTATTTAATGAACGTGAATCTGAATGATAATAATCAGCCATTTGATTTCCACAGTGTATACAAATTCATTAAACTAAACTACAAAGATTAAGTGAGGAGTCTAGGGCTTCCTTGGTAGTTCAACCAGTAAAGAATCCATCTGCCATGCAGGAGACCCCAGTTCGATTCCTGGATGTGGAAGAGGCACTGGAAAAGGGATAGGCTACCCACTCCAGTAGCCTATCTTGGGTTTCCCTGGTGGCTCAGCTGGTAAAGAATCTGCCAACAATGAGGGAGACCTGGTTTGATCCCTGGGTTGGAAAGATCCCATGGAGAAGAGAAAGGCTGCCCACTCCAGTATTCTGGCCTGGAGAATTCCACGGACTGTATTAAGTCCATGGGATCACAGAGTCAGACACGACTGGGCAACTTTTATTTTCACTTAGGGGTGTAAAAAACAATTTATCAGATGGTTAAAACTAACCCAGTTACCTAAGGTGAATCAACAATGCATTTTTTTGGAAATAGTAACTATATTTATATTTTCACAGTAGCACAATGACTGTGGTACCAGAAAATTTTAAATAGATTATTATTGCTATTCTGCCTTTCAGATGAAGAAATTCTCTCTACAAAAAACATCTGCACTTAGCTTACACTGGAAGCAACCTGTACGGTGAACTCTTTTTATCAACAACAAGACAACTTTAAAGCAGAACAAGAAAGCAATCATTCTAGCAGGGTTGATTACAGGAAACCCTTGACTCCTTGGGATCCTAAAATGCTGTGTCTCGTTTCCTACTCTGTTTTTTTGTTTCCTACTACTGCCCCTGTGTGTGTGTGTGTGTGTGTGCGCACTCACACACATGTATTCTTGGCTTCCTCTGAATAAATAAGTTTGGACTATATATCTGTACTCTACTTTTCACCGTGTCCTCTAGATTCGATTTTACAACTTAATATTGGTTAATATACCATGAGAGCACAACTTGTAACTTATATATTAAACATCTAAGTTGACCTGAATAATTTTCTTCCAAAAATCATACACCTTTGATCCTGAGAGTGAGATTACACTATGTCTGGGGAGATGTTATTAGGATGGCTTAAATGTCAAAATAATTGCAAAATCTTGCTAATATTTATCAGCAGGAAAATAAGAATGATGTACAGAAGTGGATTCTAAAGGCTGATTCAAGCAGCACCAGGCTGAATACATCCATAAGAATGTACTTATTAGAGATTTTGCATTTCATAAGCTCGCTAAAGTTGTGAAAAGTGGCTCCAACAGTTTTAATACAATTTTGAGTTCAATGGTAGCTTATACTCAATTAGGTCAAAATGTCAGAACTTTTTTGACTTTATGAGGAGAAAGAAATCAAAAGACTTAGAAGATAAGAATGCTATCTGGATGTTCATGGTTTACCTTCTCATCTTCTCCCACAGGAAACTCCCGATGACTCCAGGCCAACTAGAGGACCCAGAGGATTCTCTCTCACAAATGCATTGAGAAATTTGGAAGTACCAGCATCTTACAAAATTATTACTTAGCCTATTTTGTGGGGAGGGGAGATATTTAAGGCTGTTTAACAGAAACCTGACTCGGATCATTTCAATTAGAGGTAATTACCTGTCACTCATTTTCCAGGCTTAAACCAATTTATATGTGTATGAAAGACAATTACCCATTTTTATTTTTTATTTTATTTTTTGGTCATGAGGCAGCACTTATAGGCTCTTAGTTTCCATGACCAGGGATTGAAACCAGGCCCTAATCAGGGCCCTTGGCATTGAAAACATGGAATCTTAACCACTGGACCACCAGGGAATCCCCATCATTTTTGACAGTCCTTTGAGCTGAGTTATAAACAGATTTTCTTTTGACTGTCTTTATAAGGCTATTTACATAGCAAACAACAGTGGAAAACAGAGATAGTGCTTCCTTCTGAGGGAGAGAACAGATTTGTTTTCAGATCAGAATAATAAAATAATGCCTTGTCCTGGGCCAAAGTTCTGCAGATTTGCTTGCAATTCATTGTAGAAGACTGGAGTTTCTTAAGCCTGGTATTCTTTAGCTGAGATGCAGATTCATTAAGGACCCAGCATTTCCTTGGGTCATCATCCCACATGACTCTGTGGGAATTGCGGGCATAGGGGAAACAACACAAAAATGAAACTCTATCAGCTGTGGTGGTTTAGTCACTAAGTAATGTCTGACTCTTGCAACCCCATAGACTGTAGCACACCAGGCTCCTCTGTGCATGGGATTTCTCACTCAAGAATACTGGAGTCGATTGCCATTTTCTTTTCCAGGGGATCTTCCAGACACAGGAATCAAACCTGGCTCTCCTGTGCTGCAGGCAGTCTCCTGCATTGCTGGTGGATTCTTCACCAACTGAACCACCAGGGAATCCTTCTATCTGCTGGGCATGGGTAATAAACTCTTTTGTTTCTGACCCAGGAGACTCTTGTCTTGTGCCAGTATCCATGAGACTGTGGCAGGTTAATCTGTTGAACAGAATAAACCTCAGATTCCTCATAGTCCTGGACAACCCAAAGTTCTGTGACTGTAATGGAGACTCAGTTCCTATAATGAGAGGAGTAGTTACCTTACATGGGTTTCCCAGGAGGCTCAGTGGTAAAGAATCCGCCTGCCAATGCAGGAGCCACAGGAGACGTGGATTTGATCCCTGGCTCAGGAAGATCCAGTGTTTAACTTTATAGAATCAACAAATATTTGAATGCCTCAAGGTTTTATAGTATTCACAAGTTATTAAACTTTGTTGATGGGTTGTTTTGTACTATCAGAGAATATGTGTTATTTGCTCAGTCGTGTCTGGCTCTTTGTAACCTCATAGACTATAGCCCACCAGCCTCCTCTGTCCATGGAATTCTCCTAGGAAGAATACTGGAGTGGGTTGCCATTCCCTTCTCCAGAGGATCTTCCCAACCCAAGGATCAAACCCAGGTCTCCTGCACTGCAGGCAGATTCCTGTCTGAGCCACCAGGAAAGCCATCAGGGTGTAAAGATAGAATGCCTGTGATCCAAAAGTCTGCAAGCAATAAATGCTGGAGAGGATGTGGAGAAAAGAGAACTCTCTTACACTGTTGGTGGGAATGCAAACTAGTACAGCCACTATGGAAAACAGTGTGGAAATTCCTTTAAAAATTGCAAATAGAACTGCCTTATGACCCAGCAATCCCATTGCTGGGCATACACACAGAGGAAACCAGAATTGAAAGGGACACACGTACCCCAATGTTCATTGCAGCACTGTTTATAATAGCCAGGACATGGAAACAACCTAGATGTCCATCAGCAGATGAATGGATAAGAAAGCTGTGGTACATATACACAATGGAGTATTACTCAGGCCTTAAAAAGAATAAATTTGAATCAGTTTTAATGAGATGTCAATATAGTATACTGACACATATATATGGAATTTAGAGAGATGGTAATGATGACCCTGTATGTGAGACAACAAAAGAGACACAGAGGTATAGAATGGACTTTTGGCCTCTGAGGGAGAGGGAGAGGGTGGGGTGATTTGGGAGAATGGCATTGAAACATGTATACTATCATGTAAGAAACGAAGCGCCAGTCTATGTTTGATACAGGATACAGGATGCTTCGGGCTGGAGCACAGGGATGATCCATAGAGATGATATGGGGTGGGAGGTGGGAGGGGGCTTTGGGAATGGGAGCTCGTGTATACCTGTGGCTGATTCATGTCAATGTATGGCAAAATCAATACAGTATTGTAATGTAGAATAAAGTAAAAATAAAAATTTAAAAAAAGAAAAAAATGAAATTTTGTAAAAGGATTTTGAGATTTATGTAATGAAGCCTACTATTTCTATGAAAGACCTCGAAAGGTTGCTGCTGACACATGAAAACACACCAGGATTCTTGGCCTCGGGAGGAGAAGAATTCAATCCGGGGCCAGAGACAAGGCTTGATCACTCAGAGCTTTGTGTAATAAAGTTTTATTAAAGTATAAAGGAAATAGAGAAAGTTTCTGACATAGGCATCAGAAGGGGGCAGAAAGAGTATCCCCTTGCTAGTGTTAGCAATGGTGTTATGTACTCTCCAATCAGTTATTACAGTGAATCAAAAGAATATCTGGAGGTTGTAAAGACCTCACTAGACTTAGTCCCATTATTTATATTTTAAGATAATAGGATTAGCCAGAAGGTTTTTTCCAGAGACTGTCTTCAAGCAGGATACATTATTGTTATATCAGTTCAGTTCAGTTCAGTCACTCAGTCGTGTCCGACTCTTTGCGACCCAATGAATCGCAGCACGCCAGGCCTCCCTGTTCATCACCATCTCCCAGAGTTCACTCAGACTCACGTCCATCGAGTCCACGATGCCATCCAGCCATCTCATCCTTGGTCATCCCCTTCTCCTCCTGCCCCCAATCCCTCCCAGCATCAGAGTCTTTTCCAACCAGTCAACTCTTCGCATGAGGTGGCCAAAGTACTAGAGTTTCAGCTTTAGCATCATTCCTTCCAAAGAAATCCCAGGGCTGATCTCCTTCAGAATGGACTGGTTGGATCTCCTTGCAGTCCAAAGGACTCTCAAGAGTCTTCGCCAACACCATAGTTAAAAAGCATCAATTCTCGGTGCTCAACCTTCTTCACAGTCCAACTCTCACATCCATACATGACCACAGGAAAAACCATAGCCTTGACTAGAAGGACCTTAGTCAGCAAAGTAATGTTTCTGCTTTTGAATATAGTATCTAAAGGGACAGGAAAAAATTGTCCTTTCTTCCTCCTTGAGATTTCCAGACCCCTCTCTCCTTGGAGACCCCTAGACTTCTTATCAACCTGTCTAGGAAATGACTCTTTCAGCCTCATGGATGGTTCAAGCAAAATACTGAAATTCATCATCAGATCTAAACAGTTGTGTCTGAGAAGAGTTTTGGACTCAAGAGTAAAAAGAGAGTGTTTATTCCAACACAGTATCTTTGCCTCTTACTATAGCCAGAATGACTTCCCTGGTGGCTTAGATGGTAAAGTGTCTGC
>SJYW01045976.1:318897-367178 GCA_006410735.1 Raphicerus campestris | reverse complement strand
AAAAACCATAGCCTTGACTAGAAGGACCTTAGTCAGCAAAGTAATGTTTCTGCTTTTGAATATAGTATCTAAAGGGACAGGAAAAAATTGTCCTTTCTTCCTCCTTGAGATTTCCAGACCCCTCTCTCCTTGGAGACCCCTAGACTTCTTATCAACCTGTCTAGGAAATGACTCTTTCAGCCTCATGGATGGTTCAAGCAAAATACTGAAATTCATCATCAAATCTAAACAGTTGTGTCTGAGAAGAGTTTTGGACTCAAGAGTAAAAAGAGAGTGTTTATTCCAACACAGTATCTTTGCCTCTTACTATAGCCAGAATGACTTCCCTGGTGGCTTAGATGGTAAAGTGTCTGCCTACAGTGTGGGAAATCTGGATTCAATTCCTGCATCAGGAAGATCACTTGGAGAAGGAAATGGCAACCTACTCCAGTACTCTTGCCTGGAGAATCCCATGGACAGAGGAGCCTGGTAGGCTACAGTCCATCGGGTTGCAGAGAGTCAGATATGAGCGATAGCCTGAAATCAGCATTTAAAACTCGCTGTAGGTATGCAAGCAGTCAGGCTTTCTCTGACTCTCCTGAGAACAGATTGACCCTCTGACCCTGGAAGAAGTACTATGCTGATTAGAAACAGAACCTATTTCTTTTGAAGAAAGAATTTGTTGCCTCTTTTGGAATCTTCATTGTATCTTTCCTGGAGCAAACCTAGATCAAATTTTAAGAAATCTATGACTCTGTGATTCTATTATTTAAATCCCAATTATGAACGTAGAATAGATGAGGTAGAGAAATGTCATTTCCTGCTCAAGGCTACTTTCAAAATCTCTGTTACAGGTAGAACTGGAACACAAGCCTCCCTCAGAGTATTAACAGTCACATTTCCTATTTGTCATAATCTTTTGCCTAAAAGTCTTTTTTCATATTTAAATAATACATATATTTTAAAGGGTATGAGCTACAACTATATCATCTCATTTTCCAAGTCTTATAAGCTAGACTGCTCACCATCATCTCATAAATGATGAGAAAAATTCNAGAGTTCAAGAAAAAACATATACTTCTGCTTTATTGACTATGCCAAAGCTTCTGACTGTGTTGATCACACCAAGCTGTGGAAAATTTTTCAAGAGATGTGAATACCAGACAACCTCACCTAGCTCCTGAGAAATCTGTGTGGATGTCAATAAACAACAGTTAGAACCGGACATGGAAAAATGGAGTGGCTCCAAATCAGGAAAGGAGTACAATAAGGCTGTATATTGTTGCCCTGCTTATTTTACTTATATGCAGAGTACATGATGCAAAATTCTGGGCTGGTTGAAACATAAGCTGAAATCAAGATTGCCGGGAGAATTATCAATAACCTCAGATATGCTGATGACACCACTCTTATGGCAGAAATTGAAGAAAAACTAGAGCCTCTTGATGAAAGTGAAAGAGGAGAGTGAAAAAACTGGCTTAAAGCTCAACATTCAGAAAACGAAGATCATGGCATCTTGTCCCATCACTTCATGGCAAATAGGTGGGGAAACAATTAGAGATTTTATTTTGAGGGGCTCCAAAATCACTTCATATGGTGACTGCAGCCATGAAATTAAAAGATGCCTACTCCTTGGAAAAAAAGCTATGACCAAACTAGACAGCATATTAAAAAGCAGAGACATTACTTTGCCAACAAAGGCCCATCTAGTCAAAGCTATAATTTTCCAGTAGTCCTGTATGGATATGATAGTTGGACTATAAATAAAGCTGAGCACCAAAGAATTGATGCTTTAGAACTGTGGTGTTGGAGAAGACTCTTGAGAGACCTTTGGACTGCAAGGAGAACAAACCAGTCCATCCTAAAGGAAATCAGTCCTGAATAGTCATTGGAAGGACTGATATTGAAGCTGAAACTCCAATACTTTGGCCTCCTGATGTGAAGAACTGGCTCATTTGAAAAGACCCTGATACTGGGAAAGATTGAAGATGGGAGAAGAAGGGGATGGCAGAGGATGAGATGGTTAGATGGCATCACCGACTCAATGGACATGAATTTGAGTCAACTCCGGGAGTTGGTGATGGACAGGGAGGCCCAGCGTGTTGCAGTCATGGGGTCGCAAAGAGTCAGACATGACTGAGTGACTGAACTGAACCGAACCTAACTGAGCTGAAGCCAACTCCAGATACGCTAGATCAGAATCAGAACTGTCAGGGCGTAAGAGGGGTTGTTACACTGATCTCAGGTTTTGGTAAAAGACCATATAATAGAGAGCTAGCTAGTTTTCCACTTGATATAAGCCCTGACTTTCTCTGGGCAGGGGGAGGGGGAATGGAAAAAAACAAGAGAAGAATGCTTTTCCCCTGTTTTGCTAGAAAAAGAAATTAAATAAACAATAGGAGATGTACACTTTTTCCCAAAGGACTTTGTGTTCCACAAGAAGAAACTAATAAATGATGACTTGTCAGAGTCTAAGTTCATTTTTCTCTGTTTGACTCCATTTTTCTTAATCAGTTGTGATTCATAACTACATTAACCACATAGTCAGAAATATGGTTTTGAGTTCTGTTCCTTTTTTGATAATAATTAGTTTTTATAANACTAATAAATGATGACTTGTCAGAGTCTAAGTTCATTTTTCTCTGTTTGACTCCATTTTTCTTAATCAGTTGTGATTCATAACTACATTAACCACATAGTCAGAAATATGGTTTTGAGTTCTGTTCCTTTTTTGATAATAATTAGTTTTAATAAATCTTAGAAGACTGTGCCAGAAGCTTCCAGATATATGACAGGAATCCAGAATTTCTGAAAATTATTTTTAATGCCACTTAAATCTATATTGTAGTTGTTTGAAAAAATTGCTTAAAGCAACATATATTTTAAATTATGCAATATAAAGGGCTTTATCTCCATTTAAATTTTATTTCACCTTTTCCCAAATTGCTCATTCATATGAGCTTAGACATTTTAAAACTATTTGGATAGATACATGTTTTTTACATAAGGATATATTCCTTGCTTTAATGTTAATGGTATTACGAGAGAATAATCTCAGATTCTTTCCCTTTTTTCAATTTAAGCATTAAAACTATTGGCTGTGTTGCAACCTATTTGTCTCCAACCTATACCTGGGGCTGTCCCACTTCATATTTTGAAGTAAGAAGCACACATACTAACCAAAATGCAAAATTTCTTTCATTTCCTGCCAAAGTTTAGGTTCTATTTTTGCCAGAGTCGAAGAAAAGCACATTATACAGGATATGCCTCTCTGGTCGTTAGTTCTCCTGCCAGTTCCACTTTAGCATCATAGAGCTGAGACAGCAGATGGAGCCCCCCACGTTAGCATTTGGAACCAAAAGGTGTTTAAAAGACGGTGGCAGTAAGTACAATTCCTTAATGAGAAATCATAAAGGAGGAGAAAAAGAAAGTTATTTATTAAACTGTGCAACTTAACAGCAAATCCAAATCAATCAGTAAGTTTGTTTGTTTGTTTTGTTTTTTAGCATGTGTTTCTGATACTGGATTTGGGGTAGAAAGATGACTTTTAGTCTACCTCGCAAATCAAATAGTCAANTATTTATTAAACTGTGCAACTTAACAGCAAATCCAAATCAATCAGTAAGCTTGTTTGTTTGTTTTGTTTTTTAGCATGTTTCTCTGATACTGGATTTGGGATAGAAAGATGACTTTTAGTCTACCTCGCAAATCAAATAGTCAATTCTCAGACCTCATTTTGTCAGTACTTAACACATTTAGGTACTGTTCCTTCTAAAAAAATTTTCTCACACTTATATAGACTACACATGATTTTTTACTTTTTTTTCTTCCTGCCTCATCAGTTGTGACTTTTCAGTATCCATTCAGAAACTTTCACATCTCTAAATTTTAAATTTTGAAATACACCCTAGAACTCAATTTTCAGACTTTCCTATTTCTCTAGGTGATATCATTTGTCCCTATGACTGTAAAAGACACTTATATGCTGATGTCCCCCAAGTTTATATATTTAGTTCAAACATCTTATATGAACAGCTGATTTGAATTTTTTTAAAATGTTTAAATGTTCACATGGAGGTCTACTAAGTATTCCAGAAGTATGACTTCAAAATTTCTTTTATAACCTGATCTCTTTGTTCTTTCTATCAATAAATGGCACCATAGTTTCATTTCTACACATGAAGGATTAAATCCTGTATGATTTACTTCCCTATGGTAAATGAATAGAAAGCTTGACAAATTGTATGAACTGACTATTTCTAAGTACTAAACAAGAGATGGTGGTGGTTTTGTTGCTAAGTTGTGCCCGGCTCTTGTGGCTCCATGGGCTATAGCCTGCCAGGCCCTTCTGTCCAGAGGATTATCCAGGCAATACGGGAATGGGTTGCCATTTCCTTCTCCAGGGGATCTTCTGACCCAGGAATCAAACCTGGGTCTCCTGAACTGCAGACAGATTCTTTACCTACTGAGAACAAGAGGTAGTTAACTCAAAAGGGAAAAGCCTTCAAAATGTTTACATACATCAAGTCATCACATTGCACACTATCTTAGAATTTTATTTGTCAATTATACATCAAAAAAACTGCGGTGGGGGGTGCGGGAGAAGAGGTAGTATAGCAGTGTGTGGAAGCTAGGATCACAAAGGGCCCTCAGTGATTCTTTTCTTCTTTTAGTCATACTGAAAAATTTGCCTTCCACTCTTGAGTACAACTGATATAGACAACTAATATGATTTTGCAGAAATTATGGTGTGTGACTACTAAGGCTAAGCCAAAAAGAAATTGTGATTCCTCCCTTGCTCCCTTTGGGAAAACTTTATTTGGGAAAAGTCAGATAAAGAAACATGAAGATATTCCAGGGGCCTATGGAGGTACATGTGGTGGGAATCTGAAATCTCCAATATGGATGATCTGGGTTGGAATCAGACTCTCCAGCCCCAGTGGAGCTTCCAGATAACCAGCCTAAATCAACATATTGACTATATCCTCCTGAGTGACACTTAGCTAAAACTACCCAGAAGAGTGATTGCTCAATTCCTGATTGATTTTTTTTAAGTGTGAAATAATTAATACATTTTTATTGTTTTTAGTTACTACATTTGAGGATAATATCTTACTCAGTTACAAATAACTAATATAGACCTAGAAAAGCTCTATGTGGAAAGTCACTTCAACAAATACCTAAGGTGGGGAGAATTTTAAATTCAGACAATGAGCTGAAGCTGAAAGTGTTCTTATGAGAGAGTTAGTATCTTGACTGGAAGGCTGATGGACTTTGGAGATACTGCCAGTGGGGACCATAAGGAAAGTGATGATTTTTTTTTTAGAAACTAGAGGAATGGGAAAACATCATTTTAGCTGAAGAAAGTTTAACAACATAGTCATCTGCAGTAAAGTGTAAAATAGAAAATGAACCTAATTAACTGGATGATTAAACCAAGAAAATTTCCATGCAGACTGTTGTTGGTGTCATCTGTTTTCTCCTTGCTGCTTACAGTAAATGAAAGTTGAAGTTTGCTGTACGTGGTTACCAAACCACTTCCCAGTATACACACAAATGATTTAGTGTACCTCTGCTGATAGCTGTCCTTGCAATCCACTGTTTCGTAGTTTTTTCCTTCTTAATATTATAAGGGATGGAGGGAGAGCGAGTGCTATAGTATTATGTAAACAGAGTTATATTAGTTTTAAACAGATATTTCAATTCTTATGGCAGCCAGTAATTTTTTAATTAGATATAAAGTGGATATGATAAAAAAGAAAAGAAATGAATCATATAAAATGCTCAATTAAATAAGGAAAGGCAGAACAGGGGAAGATAAAGATGAAACAGAGCAAAAGCAACAAACAGAAAACTGTAAGACCAAAGAAATGAAGTACTTAGGTTTAAATCTAACAAAATGTGTACAAATCTATACAAGAAAAACTACTAAATCTGTGGAAAGAATAGTAAGTTATCTAAATAAATACATATACTATGTCCATGTATAAGAAGATTCAATATGGTCAAAATGCCACTTCTTTACAAATTAATCTGTACATTCAGCATAATAATAAAAAAAAATCCAGTATGTTATTTTGTGCATATTCACAAACTGATTTTAAAGTTTCTATGGAAATATTAATATTAACCAACAAAATCCTGAAGAAAACAATTTCAGAGTAATGACACTTCCTGACATCAAAAATTACTGAAAAGATAAGATAACCAATACAGTACAAAATGGAGAAGAGTAGGAAAATAGATTAATGGAACAAAATAAAGAGCAAAAATTTTAAGCAACTCATAATATTGAATAGACTCTCACAAATATAAGCAACTGATCTTTAAAAAAGGAGCAAAAGAAATTGAAAACAGAAATATTAGTCTTTTCAACAAATGATTCTGGAACAACTGTACACCCATGGGCAAGTAAAAATAGACACTTAACTTTCACAAAAATTAACCCGGTTATCACAGTCCAAAAATTAAAACATACGACTTTAAAGATTCTAGAAAATTACATAGGAGATACACTTGCTGACCTTGGGTTTAGGGGTGATTTTTAAAATATAATATCAGAAGCATGATCCATGTAAGACAAAATTGATAAGTTGGACTCATTCAGTTCAGTTCAGTTCAGTCGCTCAATTGTGTCTGACCCTTTGCAACCCCATGAGTCGCAGCACGCCAGGCCTCCCTGTTCATGACCATCTCCTGGAGTTCACTCAGACTCATGTCCATCGAGTCTGTGATGCCATCCAGCCATCTCATCCTGTCGTCCCCTTCTCCTCCTGCCCCCAGTCCCTCCCAGCATCAGAGTCTTTTCCAATGATTCAACTCTTCACATGAGGTGGCCAAAGTATTGGAGTTTCAGCTTTAGCATCATTCCCTCCAAAGAAATCCCAGGGTTGATCTCCTAGAATGTCGACGTTCACCCTTGCCATCTCTTGTTTGACCACTTCCAATTTGCCCTGATTCATGGACCTGACATTCCAGGTTCCTATGCAATATTGCTCTTTACAGCATCTGATCTTGCTTCTATAATCAGTCACATGCGAACTGAAAAAAAAAAAAAGCAGACTTCTGCAAAAGTCCCCATTAAGATAATGAAAAGACAAGCCACAGCCTAAGATCTAAGATATTAGAAAAACACATAAATGATATAACATTTACATTCAAAATATACAAAGAACTCAAACTCAACAATCAAAAATAAAGAAACCCAATATGGTTGCAAAGAGCTGGACATGACTTAACAACTGAACAGCAACAACAACAATGAAAAAAAAGGCAAAGGATCTGAACAGACATCTCCTCAAAATAGATACACAATTGGCAAACTAGCATAGGGAAAGACGCTTACCATATGTCATTAGGAAACTGCAAGTTAATAAAACAATGAGGTGCCATTACACATCTTTTCAAAGGGTGAAAATCCAAAACACTGACAATACCAAATACAGATGAGGATGTGGAACAACCAGAATTCTCCTTAATTGCTAGTGGTATTACAAAATGGTACAACTTATTCAAGTACAATTTTTCAGTTTTTTACAAAGTTAAACATAGTCTAACCCTATAGACCTATAACCTCTTCTCTGGGTATTTACTCCAAAGAGTTGAAAACTTATGTTTATACAACATATGCTTGTGAATGTTTACAACAGCTTTACTTTTAATTGTCAAAACTAGAAACATCTTTATTTTCCTTAACAGGTGAATGAATAGGGAGCAGTGGTATATCCATACAATGGAATATTATCCAGTAACAACCAAAAAATAAGCTTAAGCTACAGAAAAGTATGGAGAAATTTAAAAGGGAATCTTCTTACACTGTCGGTGGGAATGCAAACTAGTACAGCCACTATGGAGAACAGTGTGGAGATCCTTAAAAAACTGGAAATAAAACTGCCTTATAACCCAGCAATCCCACTGCTGGGCATACACACCGAGGAAACCAGAATTGAAAGAGATACGTGTATCTGAATGTTCATTGCAGCACTGTTTATAATAACCAGGAAGTGGAAGTAACCTAGATGTCCATCAGCAGATGAATGGATAAGAAAGCTGTGGTACATATACACAATGGAGTATTACCCATTAAAAAGAATACATTTGAATTACTTCTAATGAGGTGGATGAAACTGGAGCCTATTATACAGAGTGAGGTAAGCCAGAAAGTAAAACACCAATACAGTATACAAATGCATATATATGGAATTTAGAAAGATGGTAATGATAACCCTGTATGCAAGATAGCAAAAGAGACAGACACAAATGTATAGAACAGTCTTTTGGACTCTGTGGGAGAGGGAGAGTGTGGGATGATTTGGGAGAATGGCATTGAAAAGTGTATAATATCATATATGAAATGAATCACTAGTCCAGGTTCAATGCATGATACTGGATGCTTGGGGCTGGTGCACTGAGACAACCCAGAGGGATGGTACAGGGAGGGATAGAGGAGGGGGTTTCAGGATGGGGAATGTGTGTACATCCGTGGCAGATTCATATTCATGTATGGCAAAATCAATACAACATTGTAAAGTAATTAACCTCCAATTAAAATAAATAAATTTATATTAAAAATAAAATGAATATTGCATAATAAGTGAAAAAAGTCAATCCACAAAATCAAAACTATACAAATGTAAAAATGATCAGTGGTTGCTAGCTCTTTGAGAAAATGGAGAGTGGAAGAAAGGATGACTAGGTAAAGCACAGGGAACATTCACTTCCCGTTTATAGTGCTGGATCTGTTTATATTATGCTACAATGGTAGATACGTGGCATTACCTATTTGCTAGTATCCAAATAACTTGTAGCACTAGAATGAACTCTAATGTGAACTATGGACTTCAGTTAATAATAATATAACAATGTTAGTTCACTATTTGGAACAAGTGAAAGGTGTTAATGATGTGGAAACTGAACAGGAGCCAGTATGAAAGGGATTCATTGTATTACCTGCTCCATTTTTCTATAAACTTAAAACAGTTCTGAAAAGCAATATATTTATGATCTTTAGGAAAGATATTCTTAACTCCAAAAGGTTGACAGTTTGGTTGAGAAAATATCTCAGAGAGCAGGATAACATAAACCTATGGAAGTAGAAGAAACTTAACTTATACACAATGATATTCGTTTGCAGAAATGAAGTGTCTTTAATCCACTTGATCTAATCATTTCTCTTTAAAAAGCCAATATAATTTAAATATTTAAGGTGCAAAGTTCATCTGTGAAGATTTCTCCAATTAGAAGACAGAAAAAAAATCTGTTAGTCAGTATAAATATTGAATTGGCAGATATTTTTAAAATCTTGGATATTTAAAAAAATTTATAAAAAATAATAATAAGCCTGTTTTTCTCCTTAACCCCATTCACAGTATTTGATAGAGTGGGAATCATTTAATCCTCTACTTAGCATTGGAAAATAAAAGTTCATAGAAGTTCACTTAAAAAATTTAGTCAACTAAACAAAGTTATACTTTAAAATTCACTGTAAAAGCCTAAAAGATAAAACTGATTACCTTCCTTATTATTTAACTAAAATATTTTTCCTTCATTGGAAACAATGAGATTTAAGCATGTTCAGCTATGAATAACCTGAATGAGGTTTCATTTTCATTGATGGTCATAGCATATTATTATTATTATTATGGCTTTTTTTTGGATTTAACTTTTGAAAATTATTTTTCTGAATTTCTTAAATAATCTACATTATCGTTTTAAACTGTATTATAAATATGTTCTATTCTCTATGACATATTCATAGTAAGGTAGTTATTAGGTGTATTTCACAATATCACAACATATTATTTCTGAAATACAACAGTGAATCAATCCTAGAAAAGAGTTTTCTAGTCTGAATTTGATGGTATATACAGTCTTTTTCTAATGGGAATTTCCACAGAAGAGATAATTCAACCTAGAAAAGAAGGAGCTAATGAACGGTAGAGAAACAAATTAAAATTTTGCCAGACATTGATGGGTTGCAAATGTGTTTTAATTTCTAAAGAAAGAGATTCAGGTGTCATTGTGAACAGCTTAATAAAGATGTCAACTGAATATTCAACAGTAGCTGAACAAGATGTTTATTTGAATTATGAAAGGTAGAAAGTACACATAAGAAAATAAATTATTTAAAGAACAGTCAATGGCATTATTTTAGCAATTTTCTTTATTGTTAAATATTTCTGCTTCATCAGACTATATAGTCAATTCTATATTCATGAAATATTGAGAACCTGCTTATATAATTGGCTTCCCTGGTGGCTCAGTGGTAAAGAATCTGCCTGCCAATGCAGGACATGCATGTTCCATCCTTGGGTAGGGATCTCCTGGAGAAGAAAATGGCAACTCACTCCAGTATTCTTGCCTGGAAAATCCCATGGACAAAGGAGCCTAGGAGGCTATAGATCATGGGGTTGCAAAGAGTCAGACATGACAAGTTTAAATATCAGCTGATATAATAGAGGGAAATAGTCAGCAATATTCCATAGTAGAGGTAATTTTTGAACTTCATTTGAATAGTTAGCAGCAGATGCCATACAGACAATGGCATTAAAAGCAATTCAGAAAAAAGAAACAGCACCAGCAAAGCCTTGGGGCTTTAACATAAAGAATCTTCTTGCAATGCAGGAGACCCAGGTCTGATATCTGGGTTAAGAAGATTCCCTGGAGAAGGGAATGGCAGCCAATTCCAGTGTTCTTGCCTGCAGAATCCCATGGACAGTGGAGCCTGGAGGTCTACAGTCCATGGGGTAGCAAAGAGTCAGATAACACTGAGCGACTAACACTTTTACTTTTTTTTTTTTAACTTTATGTTTGGAAGGGTGCATGTAGCACAATAAAACTTTTCTTTGTGTTACCTAAAAAACAGACATAGCCAGATCACAGAATTCTCAAATGTCATGGAAGACAGGGTTTGGAATTACATAATAATGCACATAAAATTGTGCATTTTAATAGCCTATTGTATTCCAGGTATCGTGCCAAGTATATCGAATAGACTTATGATAATTCTATAAGGTGAGGTGAGGTGAGGTTGCTCAGTCGTGTCCGACTCTTTGCCACCCCGTGGACTGTAACCTACTAGCCTTCTCTGTCCATGGGATTCTCCAGGTAAGAATATTGGAGTGGATTGCCATNATTTTTTTTTTTTAACTTTATGTTTGGAAGGGTGCATGTAGCACAATAAAACTTTTCTTTGTGTTACCTAAAAAACAGACATAGCCAGATCACAGAATTCTCAAATGTCATGGAAGACAGGGTTTGGAATTACATAATGATGCACATAAAAATTCTGCATTTTAATAGCCTATTGTATTCCAGGTATCGTGCCAAGTATATCGAATAGACTTATGATAATTCTATAAGATGAGGTGAGGTGAGGTTGCTCAGTCATGTCCGACTCTTTGCCACCCCGTGGACTGTAATCTACTAGCCTTCTCTGTCCATGGGATTCTCCAGGCAAGAATATTGGAGTGGATTGCCATTTCCTTCTCCAGGGGATAATTCTATGAAGGAGATACTTAATAGTCTCATTAGATAAATGAGAAAACTAAGAAACAGAAATGATTGTTTTCCCAGTGGCCAAAACAGTTAATAATAATTAGTAGAACAGGAATTGCATCCAGAGTGTTCCACTCTTGAGCGTTACTCATAATTGAAAATAAATATCAACAAGGAACTAACCTTATGAACTGAGCAAGAACTCACAGTTTATCACCTATGGGCCATCTGACTCTTTCTTGTTGTTTGTTTGTTTTCCTGGCTGCACCGCAAGGCATGTGGGATCTTAGATCAGGGATGGAACCAGCCCTCCCTGCATTAGAAGTGTAGAGTCTAAACCACTGGACCACAGGGGAAGTCCCTGAATAGTCTTGCTTTAATAGCCTGAAGGAAAATACCCATGACTCGGTAGCATATCCCTTTCAAGGAAACATACCTCTCTTTACTATTGTATGTATACTTGCTATTTTATTTTTTTTCCTCCCTGTTTTTTGAGCAATGTGACATGTTTATCTAATCTGTTGAAGTTTATCATTAATTTTCCCACTGGCTTTTTTCTAATTTTTGCATTAACATTTGGCCACCTGGTATGAAGAACCAATTCATTGGAAAAGACCCTGATGCTGGGAAAGATTAAGGGGAGGAAGAAAAGGGGTGACAGAGGATGAGACAGTTGGATAGCGTCATCAACTCAATGGACATGAGCTTGAGCAAACTCCGAAGGACAGGGAAGCCTGGGATGCTGCAGTCCATGAAATCACAAAGAGGCAGATATGACTGAGTGGCTGAACAACAACAACAAAGGCTGTATATTTTCCTCTAAGCTCAGTTTTGACTTCATTCCACAGATTTTTTTTTTTACCATTCAGTTCCAGATACATTTATTATTAATTATATTTTAAATCAATGTCTTAAAGCAAAAGTATATCAAAAATTTTCTATTATAAATGGACCTTAAAAACATCTTTAAGCTGATTTCTAGTTGCCTTTTACTGTAATCAGAAAAATATTCCACATGACATTCTTTGAAATTTGTAGAGATTTATTTTATGGATAAGAAGTTAATCTTTTGCAAATGATCTGTGTACACTACAATTATACATGCTACAGTTTTGGTGTATAGTATTGAATATCATAACTGTGACAATTATGTCAGTTTTGCTACTCATGTTATTCAAATATTCCTTAAGCCTACTGATTTTTTGTATACTAATAGATTAATCAATTCCTGATAAAGTTGTGTTGAACTTTCTCATTATAATTTTGGATTTATTTATTGATCAAATAAAACTANATATTGCTGACTATTTCCTGTCTCTTATACACATCTTATTCAAATATTCCTTAAGCCTACTAATTTTTTGTATACTAATAGATTAATCAATTCCTGATAAAGTTGTGTTGAACTTTCTCATTATAATTTTGGATTTATTTATTGATCAAATAAAACTATACTACTATTAAAATCTCTGCTCAGTTCTACTAAAAACTTTTTAACTTCAAAATTATTTTCTTTCTTTCTTTCTTTTTTTAATTAAGACTTGGGNTGTCAGTTTTGCTACTCATGTTATTCAAATATTCCTTAAGCCTACTGATTTTTTGTATACTAATAGATTAATCAATTCCTGATAAAGTTGTGTTGAACTTTCTCATTATAATTTTGGATTTATTGATCAAATAAAACTATACTACTATTAAAATCTCTGCTCAGTTCTACTAAAAACTTTTTAACTTCAAAGTTATTTTCTTTCTTTCTTTTTTAAATTAAGACTTGGATTTTTAGAGGAGTTATAGGTTCACAGGAAATTTTAGAGGAAAACAAAGAGATTTGTCCATCTACTTCATGCATAGCCTCTCCCATTTTCAAAATCCCCCACCGAGTGGAGCATTTATTAAAACTGATGAAACTACGATGACATACCATGTTGTGCTGTGCTCCGTCACTTAGTCATGCCTGCTCTTTGCAACCCCATGGACTGCAACTCATGAGGCTCCTCTGCACATGGGGTTCTCCAGGAAAGAATACTAGAGTGGGTGCTATGCCCTCCTCCAGGGAATCTTTCCAAACCAGGGATTGAACNTATGCCAGGTATTATAATAAGAACTTTACATATCTAACCTCATCTAATCTTCAAAAAGTTTCAGTTAGGTGTAATATCAGTATTCCTATTATACAGCTATAAAAATATGAATCTGCCTTATATACTAAGAGATTTGCATTTCCTTGTTTAACTTCTCCATGCTCAGTGAATTACAATTACTGTTCATCAGAAAGAGAAACAGTCCCCAAACTCCTAAGTCCCCAAAATGTCATTTTCTCAAATAAAAACTATAGGCTTTACTGATAGAAAGAAAAATGATGGATGAGAATCATGATGAATTTGTTAGCACTACATCTAGAAAGAGAAAAAGGAAGTGTGAGATAGACTCTAGGGGAAGTTAGAAATTTTCCAACCAAATGGATAAAGACAATTAAAAATTTCCCTGCTGTCTAATATAAGGACTTCAGTCATCCAATTATATTTAAAAGCCTTCTTGCAGTTTTGTTTCAAGGAGTCTTCCAGATTTTTTAACAGTGATACAAGCAAAATATATTTACAATAAACTAGGACCTAACTATACTTTTCTTTTGTAATCAGGGGTAGAGACTGAGGATATAAGTTTATTCTTATTTAAATAATAGCCCAAAATGAGTAGTTTATTTACTTAGTGTCTGTTGGCTCAGACCATAAAGAACCTGCCCACAATGTGCGAGACCCCCATTCGATCCCTTGGGTCAGGAAGATCCCCTGGAAAAGGGAATGACAACCCAGTCCAGAATTCTTTCTGAAGAATTCCATGGGCAGAGGAGCTGAAGGCTACAGTCCATGGGGTTGCAAAGAGCTGGACATGACTGAGTGACAAACACTTTCATTTTCTTTTCTTCCTAAAATGTTTTCTAAGGTTTCAATTTGTGTTGAAAATAATAGTGGTTCAAATGATGAATGTGACAGGTAGAAAATAAGTATACCAACTGAAAAACAGCTATTTGTTAAAATCAAGTTTGTGTTTTTCCTAATTTTCAAGGTTGTCAGGTCAAAATTTAGAAGTTCTTTTTCCTATAAAGGTTACAATAATCTACTTCTTTTTTTGGCCTTTCATTCTAATCAGTCGGAATGGTTCTTGTCCTCAGGAATTCCTTTATTCCACACAGCACAAGAATATTCAATATAATAGCCCCTCCGCAGTCTTGCCCTTTATAATGAAACAATTTACTCAAAGAAAACACCATCTGGGAAAGATACAGCCAAACTCCCAGGTTATTCCAATTAATATTCCATATGAGAGAATACTTCCTGTCTTTTGCAGGTTTGTGAATAAGTAGACAGCAAGGAAACAAAACTTGGTGTCCGGAGTATGAATAATTAGCTAAATATGCTCACTGAAAAGTATTGGCAGGTCAAAGGTTATAAGAACCCTCAGGTATGAATTTGCACATGTTCACATGTTAGAAATAACCATAATTATACACTATACGATGGAAAAAAATAAAACCTCTGTTTTAGAAACTATTTTCTGAAATTGAGTTTAGTAGTCTTTACAATAAAAGAGCACAGATTTGAATTTTTATAAATGAAATTCAAAAATTTAAGACCCTCCTATAAGTCTCTTTATCCTTCTATTCTTTTTCTTATCTCTTCCCTTTCATTATTTTGTTGCTTCATTTCCTTATTCATTCTTCCTCTTTCTTATTTTTTTTTCTCTTTTGTGTCTGTATTTTCTCTTTTCTTACTCTCATTTCTTTCTCTCTTTTCCTGTCTTTCTTATTCTAAAGGTTTTCAAGCATGGCAGTAATAATATCTCTCCTGAGAAAAGAGGAGTGTGCAAATATGACTTTCAGATACAGACTGTAGAACAAAAAGCTTTCACACACACACTCTATGCACTTACTGGTGTCACTAAGCAACTAAAACTTGCATTGTTTTTTTGACGGAAATTTATATAGGTATATAGATACACACACTAACATTCTACTTTTACCAGCAAACAAACTCTACCACTAATTGTGTTAAGTACTAATCATAGTGTTAATATCTCACTCTGATTTTCAGGCATAAGCTAGAACTGTCTCTTTTGAAGTTTGCTATGCCCAAATGACCTGCTTCAGTCTACAAAATGTGAGTATAAAGTGCTATGTGTCACTTTTGAACAAAAGCTTGAAAACGCAGGAGTGATTTGCCCCATTCTGATTTCCTCCCTGCTGTGATGATCCGAGATTCATGTTTCCAGATGGAGCAGCTGTCAGTCTGGGAGTCTGACCTCCTACAATGAGCACAAACCTTCTTGTTAACCTGAAATAGACATGGAGTGAAGATGGAGAAATAAAATTTTGTTGTGTTAAGCCTCTGAGATTTTTGAGTTTTCTAACTGTTAATACAAACCAGGTCTAGTTTTGTAGATATTTCTGAAACTAAAAAGACATCTACATTGGGAAACCCTAGAGGTGTTCTAGAAGGAATAATTCTAAGTAACATATACCAATATTCGATATGACCAATAACCAAACTGAGAAGATTCAAAAGTACCATCTATTTGAAAACAATCTTTTCTGCTTGAATTGTTTTCTATTGTTGCTCTTATCTTCTATACAAATTATTTAATAGTTTCATTATTTCTTGTGAAACTAAGACAATGCTTTAAACATTTTGATTTTTATTCTAAACTAAATATCAAAAGATAATCATTGAATGGCAATAGAATTTTGAAATTTTATAATGAATAATTTATATACTAAAGGTTTTACTTTTGAAGTGTGATGAACACAAACCTCAGTACCAATCGAAATGTACTTTAAAGAAGAAAGTATTTGCAGAAATTGGAAATGAGTCACTTTTTTCCAAAGGAAAAGTGAAAATGAAGTCTTTTACAATGTTTAGTGAAATAATTTTAATGCATGTTCTTCTTACCAAATAACTTTGAAGCATTTAGCTTATGTGAATATACTGGAAATTATTCATTTTCATCGTTTAATTGAAAATAAATGACATTCCTTTTATAAACAATTTCCTTGGTAAATTGTTTATAAAAACTCTCCTAATCATTTCACTTTACAACTGTTAAGAACAACAGGTTATCTCTGAGGAAAATTTAACATCACAATGTATTTTTAAATTAATATACTTTATTGTTTAGAAGATTTTCAGGTTTAAAGAAAAGTTAAGCATCAGAGTATAATGATTTCCCATCAGTTCAGTTCAGTCCCTCAGTCATGTCTGACTCTTTGCAACCCCATGGACTGCAGCACACCAGGCTTCCCTGCCCATCACCATCTCCTGGAGCTTGCTCAATCTCATGTCCATCAAGTCACTGATGCCATTCAACCATCTCATCCTCTGTTGTCCTCTTTTCCTCCTGCCTTCAGTCTTTTCCAGCATTAGGGTCTTTTCCAATGAGTCAGTTCTTCACATCTGGTGGCCAAAGTATTGGAGCTTCAGCTTCAGCATCAGTCCTTTCAATGAATATTCAGGATTGATTTCCTTTAGGATTAACTGGTTTGATCTCCTTGCAATCCACAGTTCAAAAGCATCTATTCTTTGGCACTTGGCTTTCTTTATGGTCCAACTCTCACATCCATACATGACAACTGGAAAAACCATAGCTTTGCCTGGAAAGACCTTTGTCAGCAAAGTAATGCCTCTGCTTTTTAATATGCTGTTTAGGTTTGTCATAGCTTTTCTCTCAAGGAAGAAATTGTCTTTTAATTTCATGTCAGCAGTTATCATATATGTGATTTTGGAGCCTAAGAAAATAAATGAGTTCCCATACACCCACTCTATCTCCACATGCATACAGTTTTCCCTGTTATCAGCATCTGGCACTTGTTACAATTGATGAGCCAATACTGATGCATTATTATTAATGAAAATCCATAATTTATATTAGAATTCACTCTTTGNTTTTTAGAAGATTTTCAGGTTTAAAGAAAAGTTAAGCATCAGAGTATAATGATTTCCCATCAGTTCAGTTCAGTCCCTCAGTCATGTCTGACTCTTTGCAACCCCATGGACTGCAGCACACCAGGCTTCCCTGCCCATCACCATCTCCTGGAGCTTGCTCAATCTCATGTCCATCAAGTCACTGATGCCATTCAACCATCTCATCCTCTGTTGTCCACTTTTCCTCCTGCCTTCAGTCTTTTCCAGCATTAGGGTCTTTTCCAATGAGTCAGTTCTTCACATCTGGTGGCCAAAGTATTGGAGCTTCAGCTTCAGCATCAGTCCTTTCAATGAATATTCAGGATTGATTTCCTTTAGGATTAACTGGTTTGATCTCCTTGCAATCCACAGTTCAAAAGCATCTATTCTTTGGCACTTGGCTTTCTTTATGGTCCAACTCTCACATCCATACATGACAACTGGAAAAACCATAGCTTTGCCTGGAAAGACCTTTGTCAGCAAAGTAATGCCTCTGCTTTTTAATATGCTGTTTAGGTTTGTCATAGCTTTTCTCTCAAGGAAGAAATTGTCTTTTAATTTCATGTCAGCAGTTATCATATATGTGATTTTGGAGCCTAAGAAAATAAATGAGTTCCCATACACCCACTCTATCTCCACATGCATACAGTTTTCCCTGTTATCAGCATCTGGCACTTGTTACAATTGATGAGCCAATACTGATGCATTATTATTAATGAAAATCCATAATTTATATTAGAATTCACTCTTTGAATTGTACCATCTCTGGATTTTGACAAATGGATATATTATTGCATTGGACATAATATACATCCACCATTAACCTATCATACAGAATAATTCACTGCCCTAAAACAATTTATGCTAAATCTATTCATCCTCCCTCCATGCAAACCCCTAGCAATTGCTGAACTTTCTACTGTCTCCATGCTTTTGTCTTTTCCAGAATGCCATATAATTAGAGTAATATAGTATATAACCTTTCTCAGATTGGCTTCTTTCACTTAGTAATACAAGCACACCTTGCTTTATTATGCTTTGCAGATGTTGTGTTTTTTACAAATTGAAGGTTTGTGGCAACCCTGCATGAAGCAAATTTATTGGCACCATTTTTCCAACAGCATTTTCTCACATCATGTCTCGTGTGACACAGAGACACAAGAATAATTCTTGCAATATTTCAAATTTTCATTATTATTGTATCTATATTTATGAAGATCTGTAATCTTTGATGTTATTATTGTCATTGTTTTGGGACATCACAAACTGTTCTAAGAATGCTAATAAATCATTTCTTCATTGTAAAGATACTTATACTTATCTGTTGAAGATATTTTAAATACTATTCTAGTCTGATGATTAGTTGTATTTAATAAAGTACAAATCAAGCTGGGTAGCCACAGAAATTAAAAAAAATGATGTAAATAGCTCTGGAATACATTATGTGAGCAATTTATAGAATGGAAAAAACATTTTCAAGACATGTATCTGAAAGAGGAATCAATATCCAAGATACTTTAGAAACTCATGCAACTCAATAGAAAAAATTATTAAAGTACAGGTGGTGAATCTGACTAGACATTCTTCCAAAGAAGACATTCAGTGAAAATGAAGATGGACAGTGTTTTCCATGTAGAGGATATGTGTCACCACTTTCAACCTTAAATTTTACCCTTTATTTACATGGAGCTCCAAGTAAAACTATGTACACTATATTATCCCATGTTTCTATGGTTTTTTGCATTGTTCCTTTTGCTCAAATTACTTCTTTTAAGATGAATGTTTATTAATTAATTTATCTTAAGAAATATACTAGATATTTGAGCAAGAAATAAGCAAAAGCTTCTCCCTTAATGTTTATTCCAATTAACTTTATTAACCTGTTTCTCATTCTTTAAATTTTGATTTAATGTCATTTCTTCTAGGAATTCTATTGGAATCAAGAGATTTTGCCATGTGTTTTACTTTCAGTGCCCATTTATTCATATTTACACTTTCCATTTTCTTCTTCTTAAACAACAACAATCAAAGCAAGTTCATTAACTTCTCCTACCCTCAAACCCTCTTATCTCTGGCGATAGTAGATACTCATAAAATTCAACCGACAGTCACTATAGCATTTGAAATGAAACTTGCTTCCTTGACTAATACACAAATTGTGCTTAAAGTTTTCAACTATATTTTTTACACTCAAGCTCAGGGAATTTCACTCCATCAAATTTTCTGAGGAAATTTAATCAAATCTCTGTATGCTGCTTGATTGCCTTATGACTAGACTGATAGGTGTGCTGAATAATGTTCAGTGACCTTTATAGGATTTATATAAATTAAAATCTCAGAAGGAAACACAGAGTTAATCTAGGGCAATAAATTCCAAAAGTAGTTTCACAGTTTAGTTTTGATACTGTGCAGGGCCCTGTGGGGAGCCCTTTTGGGGCTCCTGGGAATAAAGCCTTTCTGTGTTCCCCACATTTTTTTTGTCTTTTTCTTTTTTTAATATAAATTTATTTATTTTAATTGGAGGTAAATCACTTTACAATATTGTATTGGTTTTGCCATACATCAACATGAATCCACTCCAGGTATGGAAGCAACCCCACATTCTTGATTATAGGACAGCCTTCATTCAACCTCCATGACCTTCCCTGAGTTCCAATGGGCTGTTTCAAGCAGTTGTTAATTAGGGAAGGGAGGGGATGTGAGACCAGGGAGAAACAAAAGTCAAGAGCAACCTTGGGGCCAGATCCAGTTTTGCTATCAAGGGATACACACAACAATATCTTTGAGCTATTTGGCAGAGACTGAAACCTCCTCCAGGTAGGACAAGTTAACAATTAATGATGTCTGTGGCCCACAAACATGTAGACCCCAGACCGTTTGGGCCTGAAAGCTGATTACGCTGACTTTTCCTTACTTCACCACCAACCCATTAGAAGAATGCCCATGAGCTGTCCCAACNACAGTCAAGAGCAACCTTGGGGCCAGATCCAATTTTGCTATCAAGGGATACACACAACAATATATTTGAGCTATTTGGCAGAGACTGAAACCTCCTCCAGGTAGGACAAGTTAACAATTAATGATGGTCTGTGGCCCACAAACATGTAGACCCCAGACCGTTTGGGCCTGGAAGCTGATTACGCTGACTTTTCCTTACTTCACCACCAACCCATTAGAAGAATGCCCATGAGCTGTCACACCCTCTTTGAATAATTACTATAAAACATCTCACTATCTTCTCCAAGTTGGGACACATGGTTTTCAGGGCATTAGTCCAACATGTCCCCCTTTGCCTGGCAAAGCAATAAAGCTATCCTTTTCTACTTCACCCAAAACTCTGTCTCTGAGATTCAATTCGACACCAGTGTACAGAGAAGCTGAGCTTTCAGCATGAGTCACCTGTAAGAAGCTAGAACTGCTACTATTTTCATGTTTATACAGAAACTTTTCTGTATAATTCTTACACATCCATTTTATACTGAAATTTTTCATTTAGTTGCATTTTCCATTACACAAATTCTTATCAAACTGCAGCACGAAATCACTTAATATTACAATAGCAAATTATACAGCACAAAAATTTTTCCTGAAAGTTAAATAGATATTATTATAATTTCCTGGAATGTGTATAGAAATTATGATTACTTTCCTATAACAATTATTTTATTCAGCTTTCAAGTGCCTTACTTCTATAGAGGAAACGTGAAATAGCCAAACTGTCAACAATTACAAAAATAAAAATTCAATTATTATCAGATATTTTTAATGCCAACATTTTTATAAACAAACTGAAAACATATACACATTCACAAGCAAAACTATATACCCATGTAGAAAAACATTAAACCCATGAAATTAACAAGAGATTATAGCAAGATATTGCAAGATACATGTTCCCTATATGTGAACAATGAACAAGTGGAATTTAAAATTAAAAACACAACACTATTTACATTACAATCCCCAAAATGAAGTATTTCATTATAAATCTAACAAAATATCTGCAAGATCTATGTGAGGAAACTACAAAACTCTAACGAACACAATCAGTTCAGTCGCTCAGTCGTGTCCGATTCTTTGTGACCCCATGAATTGCAGCCCGCCAGGCCTCCTGTTCATCACCAACTCCCAGAGTTCACTCAGACTCATGTCCATCGAGTCAGTGATGCCATCCAGCCATCTCATCCTCTGTCGTCCCCTTCTCCTCCTGCCCCCAATCCCTCCCAGCATCAGAGTCTCTTCCAATGAGTTAAGTCTTCTCATGAGGTGGCCAAAGTACTAGAGTTTCAGCTTTAGCATCATTCCTTCCAAAGAACACCCAGGACTGATCTCTTTTTGAATGGATGGTTGGATCACACAATCAAAGAACAAGTAAATAAGTGGAGAGCTTTTCCATGCTTTTAGATAGGAAGACTTGATATTATCAAAATGTCTGTTCTTCTCAACCTGAGCTATGGATTAAATGCAAACCCAACCAGAATACCAACAAATTATTTTGTGACTATCCACAAATTGACTGTAAACTACATATGAAGAGACAAAGGATCTAGAATAATTAACATAATCAGTAAAGAAAAGAATAAAGTTGTAGACTGACCTTACCCTCCAAGACTTACTGTAAAGCTCATTAGCTAAAGCTAATAATCAGAACAGTGTTGAAGGAAGAGACAAATGGAATAGAAAGTTCAGAAATAGACTCACATAGATATAGTCACCTGATTTTTGACAAAGGAACAAGGGCATTACAATTTAACATATTCTTTTCAACAAATAATGCTGGAATAACTGGACATGCAAAACAATTAATCTAGACTTAGACCTTACACTCTTGACAAATATCAATTCTAAATGGATCAGAAAAGTAAATGTAAAACACAAAAGTTCCCAGAAAACAACATAGGAGAAAATATACATGAACTTGGGTATGGCCATGGCTTTTTTAGATACAATACCAAAGGCATGATCCATAAAAGAAACATTTGATAAGCTGGACTTCTTTAACATCAAATACTTTTGGTCTGCAAAAGACAATATAAAGAGAATAAGAAGACAATCCACAGACTTTCAGAAAATATTTGCAAGACATGTCTTTTAAAGGACTGCTATCCAAATACACACAAATCTCTTGAAACTCAACAAGAACAAAAACAACTTGCTTGAAAAATAGATCAAATATTAACAGACACCTCACCAAAGAAGACATATAAATGAAAAATGATCATGGGAAAAGATGCTCTACATCTTTTCAAATGCAAATTAATTGAAAATTAAAATGAGATTTTAAAAATGCAAATTAAAATGATATTTTACTATACTCTAATTAGAGTAGACAAAACTCAGAACACAGAGAACACAAAATGCTAAAAAAGATGCCCAGCAACAGGAATTCTCATTCATTGCTAGTGGGAATGAAAATTATTACAGATATTTTGGAAAACAGTTTGGCAATTTCTTATGAAACTAAATGTACTCTTTTCATATGATCCAATTATTATTTCCCTTCATACTTACCTAAAGGAGTTGAAAACTTGTCTGCACAAAAACCTGAACACAAATATTTATAGTAGGGACTTCCCTGGTGGCTCAGTGGCAGAAACTCCACACTCCCAATGCAGAGAGCCCAGGTTCAATCCCGGGTCAGGGAACTAGACCCCACATGCTGCAACTGAAAAATCCCACAGGCCACAAAGAAGGTTGAAGAGTCTCTGGGCCAAAACTAAAACCTCATGCAGTCAAATAAATAAATACATTTTTAAAATATTTATAGTAAATAATTAAACCATGGTACATAGAAACAATGGGATAAAAGGAATAGAGCTTTCAAGCCATGAAAAGATATGGAGGAAACAAAATGTCTATTAATTTAATAACTGAAATAAGTCGAACTGAAAAGGCTACATACTGTATGATTCCAAGTATAAGACAGTCTGAAAAGAGTAAAACTATGGAGAAAATAAAAATGTCAGTGGTGCATCAAAGATGGCCTGGGGAGAAAAGAAGCAGGACATGGAGGCTTTTTCAGTCAGTTCAGTTCAGTCACTCATTCGTGTTCGACTCTTTGTGACCCCATGGACTGCAGCATACCAGGCTTCCCTGTCCTTCACCGACTCCGGGAGCTTGCTCAAACTCATGTCCATTGGGTTGGTGATGCCGTCCAATCATCTCATCCTCTGTAGTCCCCTTCTCCTCCCATCTTCAATCTTTCCCAGCATCAGGGTCTTTTCCAATGAATCATTTCTTTGAATCAGGTAGCCAAAGTATTAGAGCTTCAGCTTCAGCATCAGTCCTTCCAATGAATATTCAAGACTGATTTCCCTTAGGATTGACTGGTTGGATCTCCTTACAGTCCAAGGGACTCTCAAGTCTTCTCCACACCGCAGTTCAAAAGCATCAATTCTTCAGTGCTCAGATTTCTTTATAGTCGAAATCTCATATCCATACATGACTACTGGATAAACCATAGTTTTGACTGGACGGACCTCTGTCAGCAATGTCTCTGCTTTTTATTTATTTATGTATTTTTTTTGTATCAATGAATTATTTTATTATTTTTTAAAATTTTACTTTATTTTACTTTACAATTCTGTATTGGTTTTGCCATATATCGACATGAATCCTCCACAGGTGTACACGTGTTCCTAATCCTGAACCTCCCTCCCACCTCCCTTCCCATACCATCTCTCTGGATCATCCCAGTGCACCAGCCGCAAGCATCCTGTATCCTGCATCGAACCTAGACTGGCAATTCATTTCTTATATGATATTATACATGTTTCAATGTCATTCTCCCAAATCATCCTACCCTCTCCCTCTCCCACAGAGTCCAAAAGACTNGGGTCATCCCAGTGCACCAGCCACAAGCATCCTGTATCCTGCATCGAACCTAGACTGGCGATTCGTTTCTTATATGATATTATACATGTTTCAATGTCATTCTCCCAAATCATCCTACCCTCTCCCTTTCCCACAGAGTCCAAAAGACTGTTCTATCCATCTGTGTCTCTTTTGCTGTCTCTCATACAAGGTTATCGTTACCATCTTTCTAAATTCCATATATATGTGTTAGTATACTACATTGGTGTTTTTCTTTCTGGCTTACTTCACTCTGAAGTAAGTAATCGACTAATATGCTGTCTAGGTTTGTCATATCTTTCTTCCAAGGAGGAAGTGTCTTTCAATTTCATAACTGCTGTCACCATCTGCAGTGATTTTGGAGCCCAAGAAAATAAAAGTCTCTCATTGTTTCCACTGTTTTTCCACCTATCTGCTGTGGAGGCTTTTTAGGGCAATGAAAATACTCTATGATATTACAAGGATATGTACGATATTATACACTTGCCCAAACTCAGACTATATAGCATCAAATTGAACCCTAAGATAAACTATGAATTTTGTGTGATTATGTATCAATGTAGGTTCTTCTTTGGTAAAACTGTACCATCCTGGTGAGTAACAAAGAGAATAGAGAAAATTATGCATGTGTTAGGGCAGGGAATATATTGGAAATCTCTGTACCTTTCTCTAAATTTTGCTGTAAGTCTAAAATTGCTCTTGAAAAATTAAAGACTTAAACATATACACACATATTAGAACTTGAACTTACTGACCAAATCTCAAATATTTTTAGTTAAATCTAACTTTAAATATACCCCTGTGAAATCTACATGCTTCATTTTAATTTTCACTGAAAAAGATAGTTACCTTTCCCAATCAATTCAATGATATTAAAGGAAATTAAAATGATGTTCTGCACTACTATATGAAATTATTTCTTTTCCTTCTCCTACTATTATAGATATGACTTGAATTACACATTAGCTTATGTAAAATGAATTTTGGTCTCAGGTATCATATAAGTCAGATCAATTGAATATTCCACCACTGTATTTTAGCTATTATAAACTAAGTTTAATATTATAAGTTGCTAAAGAAATGTTCTAAGAAAATACAAAATTATAGGACTTCCCTGGTGGTCCAGTAGTTAAGACTTCACCTTCCAATGAAGGGAATATAGGTCCAATCTATGGTTGGGGAGCTAAGATTCCATAAGCCTCACGGCAAAAAATAAACAAACAAACAAAATAAGCAATATTGTAACAAATTCAATAAAGACTTTAAAAATAGTCCACATCAAAAAAAATTTAAGAAAAAAAAGAGAGAAAATGCTCTAATTTTTAACTATTTTAATGTTAATCTTCACAAAAGCAGTACATTGTAATGAATAAGTTCCTAAATTCCCAGCCTAACATATGTGTCTGGTTTTATTTCTATGACTCTGCTTACCTCTGTTACTGATTGTGATTATACTTTTTAGCCTTGCAACTGCTATGCAATTAATCAAATTAGTTTTTACTTACAATGCCCCCCACACACAACACACACAACTTTTGTGCTTTATCTTCACTTTTTCCAATTTACTATAAGGCAACATAGTACATTCAGGTCCTGAAATACTTTATTCTAGACAGATAAGTTGATTTAAAATAGTTCACATAAAACATACTAAGATCATCTACCTCCAGACCAAGTTTTAAATGACAGTTTCACTGTAATACACACACACAAAAAAATGGAATATAGAGTGTAAAATCTATAAAGTATGAAGAAGTATTCACCTAAAATGAGACACAATATACAACAACTTTAATCCCACTAAGTAGGAAATGCTCCACTTTTCCGTAAGAAAGTATTTCAGGTAATACAAAATTACTTTTAGAAATCTTATTTTTCTATAAATATGATGCATTTTATAATAGAGCCCATATGCATCTCTATTCAAATTATCAAAAAAGTCTTTAAATTTTTGCCAAAAGAATAATCTTCATCACTAAAATGGGTTTTATATCTTTGGTGGCTTGCCTGGAATGTGCATATTTCATGAATATTACAAATTAGTGAAGATGTTGATTGCTGATGTTGTATCATCTCCAGCCATTCACTATTAAACAGAAAAAGGACAGTCTACTCAATGTAGCATTCACCTTTCAAATGGTGATTCAAATTCCTCACATCTTTATGGGGAAAAAAAAGACCATAGTTTGGTTCATAGGGTATTGCAATATATTGCTAAATTACTGTGATATTTACTTGAATTTGCTTGAATATTAGCAAATAAAGATTAGTGAATTGCAATGACCTTTTGAAAAGATAACTTCCCTGGTGGTTCAGATGGTAAAGAATCAGCCTGCAATGCTGGAGGCTTGGTTTCCATCCCTTGGATTGGGAAGATCCCCTGGAGAAGGAAATGGCAACCCACTCCAGTATTCTTGCCTGGAAAATTCCATGGACAGAAGAGCCTGGAGGGCTGCAGTTCATGGAGTCGCAAAGAGTTGAACACAACTTAGCTACTAACACTTTCAACACTGTGAAAAGATAACAGTATAGGTGTATAATCTTGATCTTCTGGAGCAAAAAGGTTTCCTTTGCTGTTTATATTTATTGGCCTACTGTCTATTCTATTTTATCTATATTTATCATAGTCTTGCATTTTGTCAAAAAATTTAGGTGATGGTTTAATTGTTAAACCAAATAAAAGTGAAGTCGCTCAGCTGTTAATTTTTTTCTTTATTTCCAGTATATAACATTTTATTGTTCTGTTTAATAGCCTCTAATTCTGAATTTTATTCTAATATAGGATTCAGTTCTTACTTGGTACACAAAGGGCCAGACCAGCTCCATCACTGAAGAACTGTACAAGGAGTCAATTCCTATGGGGACTGCAATGAAAACTTCTATTAATAATTGGAATCCCAGGCAGATGGGGGAGGGTGGAAAGAACAAATCCCCACAGAATTTCTCAATGCCTACTTTTCAAGTTTCCAAGTTTCCCCAAGAAATACTCTGCTACACTCCTGCTAGTAACAGTGTTAGTCAAACAAACAGGTAGACTAAGGTTTTTGTTTTATCTTAACACATTGAGAGAATATTGTTAATGTCCTAAAGAGCAAGCATGTAAAAATCAGAGGTAGCATTATTTGAGAGTTTAAGTATTATTAAAAAAAAAAAATCCTTAGGAGACAAAGATCTTGGTGGGTTAACAACAGAAGCTAATTATGAGGAGACTACCAAAAAATTAATAATCCTTGAAGAAAACTAGGAAAACCAGGGCAATGCTTCTTAATCTCCAGCTCCGGAATACCTACATAGCTATGAAAAGTACTGAAAATATTTAGTACCCTAGAGAAAACAAAAAATTGATTTATATTGTATATTACAATTCAGGCCAAAACGTCAACAAAGTTTTTTTATGTAAATTGACAAGAAGACTTCTATTTTTTTGAAAAGCAAGTCACAGAAAGAAACTATGGCATGCCTGACAAGAAGTAAAATGAATAAGCACTGTCTTTTTAAAATGGGAGCTTAATTAAAAGTATATTATATGTGTTATAATAAATCAACAGAAAAGAGAAATGAGGACTAGACCTATAAATCTGTACAAATCTTATTTATTGCAGAGTTTTCATAGCATTTCAGTATGGAAAATTAAGGAGTATCAACATCTGGTCCTGGGACAATTATTGTCAACATGGAAAAAAAATCAAAGTTTTTTATAAAACACTAAAAACAATCCACATGGGTTTAAAAAAAAAAGTCAAGCCATGTGGCTTAAACACACACAAATCTTTAGAAGACAATATAAAATAATGCTCTTTTTGATCTTTATAAACTTTAAATCTCTGATAAACCTCATTGTTTTAAAATTAAGCTTTCTATTGATCGAAATATACTCTAAAGAAAGCAAAATAAAACTAACAGACTGAAAAGTGACTAACAAGACATGCAATTTAAAAGGAATTAATATCCATGATATATAAAGAACTCCCTGAAATCGGTAATAATTGTAAAAGGTAAACAACTTTGTAGGGGAAAAAAAAGTAAAACAGGAAAGAAAGTGAAAGTGTTAGTCACTCAGTCCTGTCAGACTCTTTGTGACCTCATGGATTGCAGCCCACCAGGCTCCTCTGTCACTGGAATTCTCCAGGCAAGAATACTGGAGTGGGCTGCCATTTCCTTCCCCAGGGGATCTTCCCTACCCAGGGATTGAACCCAGGTCTCCCAAGATACAGGCAGACTCCTTACCTACTGAGCCACCAGGGAAGACCAGTGCAGGAGGCACAATCTCAATCCCTAATCCAGGAAGATTCCACATGCTGTAGAACAATGAAGACCACGTGCCACAGCTACTGGGCCTGTGCTCTAGAGCCTGGGAGCAGTAACTACTGAGCCTATGGGTAGCAGCTACTGAAACCTGTGTGCCTAGGGTCCCAGCTCCACAAGAGAAGCCACCACAATGAGACGATCACAAAACACAAATAGAGAGTAGACCCTGCTCACCACAACTGGAGAAAAACCATGAATAGTAAAGAAGACCCAGCACAACCAAAAATAAAAGTAAAATTTTAAAACTGTTTTACATGCCATCTGTTGGTGAAATATGAAGTAACTTAATCTTTATATGTTGCTCACTTACCTAAATTTATAAGTCGTGTTGATAAACAATTAGCTTTTTCTATAATTTTCAAGAAATTTCAGAGATTCCTCTATATTCTAGACACTTCTATTTGCGTACCAGAAATGCTCATAGAAGCAATTTTTTTGTGATGGGAAAAAAAATCAACAGAAAAATGGATAAAGAAATCATGGATTAGTCATATTATGCAACACTGAGGAGGAAATGGCAGCCCAATCCAGTATTTTTGCCTGAAAAATTCCATGGACAGAAGAACCTGGTGGGCTGCAGTCCATGGGGTCTCAAAGAGTTGGACATAAGTGAGCATCCACACATGAAATAGCAGCAAAACTTAAAGAATTATAGATATACCTGTTGTATCAGTTGAAGTCCAATCAAGAAGGAGAAATTACACAGTGTTTCAACTTTGAAAGTTAGAAGAATCATTTACTATATCAGGAAACTAGACAAAATAATTGGCTAGAAATAAAAGAAACTCTGAGAAATACAGAAATTGCAAATATTAGGAGAAGTCAGAAGTCCTAAGACTGAGATTGGGTACCCTAAGGGAGACCTCTCTCTCTTTCTCTCTCTCTCTCTCTCTCTCTCTCTCACACACACACACACACACACACACACACACACGCACCACCTTGAAGTGAGAGCCAGACCTTTGGAGAGGGCATTGCTAATGTTCACTGAATGCAGAAAAGTTATTTCATCAGAAATTCACCCTCTAGGGGCCTGGAAAAACCATTCATGGGGAAGAGTATCATCAGTAAAATCTCCAGAGTTGTGTGCTAAGGGAAGGTGATAGGTACTAGGTGATGCTGTGTGATGCCTGCTATAAGATTATGTACTAGAGAAGCTGTCTGCACTGCAGGAGCCCACTGAGCAGCTACTTGGATATACCCCTTCCTCATGCAGTGCCCTTTTAGTGCCCTTTGAATATTAGTTGGAAGGACTGATGCTGAAGCTGCAATACTTTGGCCATTTAATGCAAAGAGCTAACTCATTGGGGGGAAAAAAAAACAGGAAAGACCCATGCTGGGAAAGAATAGAAGGCAAAAGAATAAGAGGGCGGCAGAGGATGAGATGTTCAGATGAGATGTTCATCACTGACTCGATGGAATTGAACTTGAGCAAACTCCTGGAGATAGTGGAGGACAGGGAAGCCTGGCATGTGCAATGCATGGAGTTGCAAAGAGTCAGACATGGCCTAGCAATTGAACAACAACAAAACTTAACATACGGCCAGTTGGCAAAAAATCTTATTTAAAAGGTCTAGATCCATTGTTGTTCATCTTCTCAAACAAACAAACAAAAAAAGACAAGGTAAAGGAGAAGCATGAAACAACTTCTTGACTATTTTTAGCATTATCGCTCTTAAGCAGAGAGATGGATACATGGAAGATGACATTTTTTAATCTTCTCTGTACCCTTTGTATGAATACTAATATTTTGTGGGGGCTTTTTGTATTGAATTTAAAAAAAATTTAAAGGCCGAAATCCAAGATATATTTAACAGAAAATCAATCTGATCAGTGGAGTATATGTACTACATACATCACTCAAATATTTCAGTGCATAGAAGAATATGTATACTTAGAAATTTTTTATAAAGATAGCAAATAACCTTGATATCAAAATCTATAATAATAGTGATAATAGTAATATCACCCAAAATAATAGCTCTAACCAAATGTAATCTATAATTGCTAATATCATTAAATGAAAAGTTAACAGAAAACTTCATGAATTGATAGATGGGTGGATCAACTTGTCACAATTTGGAAGTACAGAATACCATATTTCAAAAAGTTTACTGTAATGTAGAACCTAAATTCAATCAAGTCATTCCTTCACTTCTGGTTTAAAGTATCTATAGGTAAAATAAATATATCAAAAGTCTCTTTGAAGGTGTAATTAGCAAAATCCTGAATGAGGGAAACATCACAGGACAAAAGATTTATGTTTTTTTTTTTTTTAACTGTAGGTTTAAGTAAGATGGCATAAGAGTCCTCAATATTAAAGGAACTTTGAGAATACAGAAACAAAATTCAGTTCAGACCTTGACTGGATTCCAGTTTAAGGAAACCAATACAAAGGAAAAGATAAGAGATTGAAGAGTACAAACACACACTGCATTATTGATGGTAATTATAACTGGATAATGGATAATCTTGGAGAAGGCAATGGCACTCTACTCCGGTACTCTTGCCTGGAAAATCCCATGGATGGAGGAGCCTGGTGGGCTTCCGTCTATGGAGTCGCACAGAGTCGGAAACGACTGAAGCGACTTAGTAGCAGCAGCAGCAGCAATGGATGATCTAATATTATAAAATTTTGTTATAATACTGTTGTGATCTTTATCTTTTAGAAACACAATTTCAGAGTTTACAGTGAAATCATTTAAGCCTGGGGTTCTAATTACTCTAATTATAGATAAAAGTTGATAAGCAACATGCTAAAAATTGTAGAATCTGGGCAATGAGTATATGGGGTTCATTTCACTATCATCTTTTCTTTTATGTATAGAATTCTCCAGAAAGAGTTAGTTACTAAGATCTTGAAACATTTCAGCAAGCAGGTGATGACAAATGGAAATGAATACTGTAACATCAAGTATTAATAATTGACAATGTGTAAAATACCAATAATATTCTGTTAAAAAAAAACTAAGTGTCTGATCCATTGTTTAGGTGATGTATATGAACAGATCAACTCTTCTCAATGTAGTCTGTGCATTATTAGAAACCTAGGTATGTTGTAAACACTGACAAAGAGACATTTAGTATATTCACAGAAGAAAAAGAATTACAGTTTTCCTCCTAATTTTCAGTTGCCACTTTACATCTGACATAAGAATCTTTCAGTTGTTGCAAATAGGATATAAAGGGGCAATGGAGCAGGAAATAATTTTTATCATGACCTTTCTTCACTAAGGTATTCTCTGATGACAATAGTGACATCAGAGTTTAGCTATAGTTTTAAAGTTTCCTGCAAAATCATTCAGCAGCAAGTTTTTCAACATTCCCGTATACATTCTGGTATTTATAGATGTATGAATACATGACATTTGTATGCAAAATAAAGATATTATGTACAAAGATTTATTTAAAATGAAATATTACACTTTCCATATTCATTCATAAGTGCATTCTTATTGTATACTTATATATGTATGTATGTCTGATTTCCATGTGTGAACATGGGCTTAAAGGAAAACATACTATAAGTTAAAGCTGGATTATCTGTATTAACATCAAACAAAGCTGAATTTAAGCAAAGAAATATTATAATGCTAAATATTTTGATATATAGGAAGATTTAACAATGATAAATTTAAATACACTCTCTTCTTGCTTCCATTAATGTGTGCAGAAATCAAGTGTCCATCCTATTTCATTCCTTTGAAGATAATGTTTCTTTCTTCCTCTTGCTACTCAAACACTGTTGTTAAGTTTCAGCAGTCTTACTCTAATATTACTTTTTGGGGTTATTTATTATGTATGTATTTTCAATAGAACACACCTTTGTCATCGATTTTGGAAAATTCATGCTTACTATATGTTCAGATTTTTTTCTTGATTCTCAAATTTCTCTTTTTGAACCCCAGTTTCATGTGTATTATAGTTTTATATGGAATTGATAACATTATTTTATTTTTAATGTTTTCTTTCTTTAATTTAGATGGTGTGTGTGTATGTGTGTGTGTGTGTGTGTGTGCACTCAGTCATATCTGACTCTTTACAACCCCATGGACTATAGCACTCTATGCTCTGCTGTTTATGGGATTTCCCAGGCAAGACTACTGGGAATTGTTTGTCACATGTGTTAAGTGTTCACAGAGTCCACCTAAGTTATTTTCTCCCTTGGATACTGGATAGATTATAGTCACTTATAATTACTTGTATTGTATGCCCAAAAACCTGGGTGTGCTTTCTTATATATAAAATCAAGTCATTTCCTGAAACTACATTGCTCTATTTACTTGGCCTTGTTTCTCCTTTATAATTGCTTACAGCATTAGATAATATATTTTTAAGCTTCCCCCCCTGCCAGGATTTCAGTATCTATGCATCTGCACATTTTCATAGCACTTTTTTTCAAATGGAATTATGTGTTTACACATAAATTCTTCTCTTTTCCCTTGTCATGTCTGCTAATCTTTTTGCTGTTGTTGCTGCATTTGGCATTGCAAGTTCAATTTAACTTAGGAAAATCAAGCTGTCTATTCTACTTCATTCATCATCATCAACCAAAATCATTCTGGAATCAAAACTTGTTTTCTATTATCTTGTTATTTTTTGGTGATGATATATGGAAGGGAAAGTAGACAGTGNACCAAAAAAGTCTTTAAATTTTTGCCAAAAGAATAATCTTCATCACTAAAATGTGTTTTATAGTGCAATTTATATCTTTGGTGGCTTGCCTGGAATGTGCATATTTCATGAATATTACAAATTAGTGAAGATGTTGATTGCTGATGTTGTATCATCTCCAGCCACTCACTATTAAACAGAAAAAGGACAGTCTACTCAATGTAGCATTCACCTTTCAAATGGTGATTCAAATTCCTCACATCTTTATGGGGAAAAAAAAGACCATAGTTTGGTTCATAGGGTATTGCAATATATTGCTAAATTACTGTGATATTTACTTGAATTTGCTTGAATATTAGCAAATAAAGATTAGTGAATTGCAATGACCTTTTGAAAAGATAACTTCCCTGGTGGTTCAGATGGTAAAGAATCAGCCTGCAATGCTGGAGGCTTGGTTTCCATCCCTTGGATTGGGAAGATCCCCTGGAGAAGGAAATGGCAACCCACTCCAGTATTCTTGCCTGGAAAATTCCATGGACAGAAGAGCCTGGAGGGCTGCAGTTCATGGAGTCGCAAAGAGTTGAACACAACTTAGCTACTAACACTTTCAACACTGTGAAAAGATAACAGTATAGGTGTATAATCTTGATCTTCTGGAGCAAAAAGGTTTCCTTTGCTGTTTATATTTATTGGCNGAGGGCTGAAGTTCATGGGGTCGCAAAGAGTTGAACACAACTTAGCTACTAACACTTTCAACACTGTGAAAAGATAACAGTATAGGTGTACAATCTTGATCTTCTGGAGCAAAAAGGTTTCCTTTGCTGTTTATATTTATTGGCCTACTGTCTCTTCTGTTTTATCTATATTTATCATAGTCTTGCATTTTGTCGAAAAATTTAGGTGATAGTTTAATTGTTAAATTAAACCAAATAAAAATGAAGTTGCTCAGCTGTTAATTTTTTTCTTTATTTCCAGTATATAACATTTTATTGTCTGTTTAATAGCCTCTAATTCTGAATTTTATTCTAATATAGGATTCAGTTCTTACTTGGTACACAAAGGGCCAGACCAGCTCCATCACTGAAGAACTATACAAGGAGTCAATTCCTATGGGGACTGCAATGAAAACTTCTATTAATAATTGGAATCCCAGGCAGATGGGGGAGGGTGGAAAGAACAAATCCCCACAGAATTTCTCAATGTCTACTTTTCAAGTTTCCNAGCTCCATCACTGAAGAACTGTACAAGGAGTCAATTCCTATGGGGACTGCAATGAAAACTTCTATTAATAATTGGAATCCCAGGCAGATGGGGGAGGGTGGAAAGAACAAATCCCCACAGAATTTCTCAATGTCTACTTTTCAAGTTTCCAAATTTCCCCAAGAAATACTCTGCTACACTCCTGCTAGTAACAGTGTTAGTCAAACAAACAGGTAGACTAAGGTTTTTGTTTTATCTTAACACATTGAGAGAATATTGTTAATGTCATAAAGAGCAAGCATGTAAAAATTAGAAGTGGCATTATTTGAGAGTTTAAGTATTATTTTAAAAAAAAATCCTTAAGAGGCAAAGATCCTGGTGGGTTAACAATAGAAGCTAATTATGAGGAGACTACCAAAAAATTAATAATCCTTGAACAAAACTAGGAAAACCAGGGCAATGCTTCTTAATCTCCAGCTCCGGAATACCTACATAGCTATGAAAAGTACTGAAAATATTTAGTACCCTAGAGAAAACAAAAAGTTGATTTATATTGTATATTACAATTCAGACCAAAATGTCAACAAAGTTTTTTTAATGTAAATTGACAAGAAGACTTCTATTTTTTTGAAAAGCAAGTCACAGAAAGAAACTATGGCATGCCTNACTGAAAATATTTAGTACCCTAGAGAAAACAAAAAGTTGATTTATATTGTATATTACAATTCAGACCAAAATGTCAACAAAGTTTTTTTAATGTAAATTGACAAGAAGACTTCTATTTTTTTGAAAAGCAAGTCACAGAAAGAAACTATGGCATGCCTGACAAGAAGTAAAATTAATAAGCACTGTCTTTTTAAAATGGGAGCTTAATTAAAAGTATATTATATGTGTTATAATAAATCAACAGAAAAGAGAAATGAGGAATAGACCTATAAATCTGTACAAATCTTATTTATTACAGAGTTTTCATAGCATTTCAGTATGGAAAATTAAGGAGTATCAACATCTGGTCCTGGGACAATTATTGTCAACATGGAAAAAAAATCAAACTTTTTTATAAAACACTAAAAACAATCCACATGGGTTAAAAAAAAAAAAGTCAAGCCATGTGGCTTAAACACACACAAATATTTAGAAGACAATATAAAATAATGCTCTTTTTGATCTTTATAAACTTTAAATCTCTGATAAACCTCATTGTTTTAAAATTAAGCTTTCTATTGATCGAAATATACTCTAAAGAAAGCAAAATAAAACTAACAGACTGAAAAGTGACTAACAAGACATGCAATTTAAAAGGAATTAATATCCATGATATATAAAGAACTCCCTGAAATCGGTAATAATTGTAAAAGGTAAACAACTTTGTAGGGGAAAAAAAAGTAAAACAGGAAAGAAAGTGAAAGTGTTAGTCACTCAGTCCTGTCAGACTCTTTGTGACCTCATGGATTGCAGNGGCTCAGTGGTAAGAATCCACCTGCCAATATAGGAGACCTGGGTTCGATCCCTGGGTTGGGAAGCTCTCCTGGAGAAAGAAATGACAACCCACTCCAGTATTTTTGGCTGGGAAACTCCCTGGACAGTGGAACATGGCAGGCTATAGTCCATGGGATCGCAAAAGATTCGGACATGACAGCAATCAAACAACAAAAACTGCCTAGCATATTCTTCCTTCAGATGTTGACAGCTTCCCTCCCCTCCTTCNTTTGGCTGGGAAACTCCCTGGACAGTGGAACATGGCAGGCTATAGTCCATGGGATCGCAAAAGATTCGGACATGACAGCAATCAAACAACAAAAACTACCTAGCATATTCTTCCTTCAGATGTTGACAGCTTCCCTCCCCTCCTTCTGATCTTTGCTAAAGTGTAGAATCTTGGCACTTGCCTGGTGGTCCAGTGGCTAAGACTTCACCTTCCAGTGCAGCAGGGTCAGGTTTGATCCCTGGTCAGGGAGCTAAGACCCCACATGCTTTGTGGCCAAAAAACTAAAACATAAAGCAGAAGTAATATTGCAACAGATTCTTTAAAGGCTTTAAAAATGGTCCACAGAAAGAAATCTTTAAAAATAAATCAGCATCTCAATTAGGCATTCCTTAAGAAAATATTTTAAAATTGCAAGGCTCCAAAATGCTTCCAATACTTCTACTTAGTCAATCCTGATATCTTTTCCTTACTATTTATCTGACATACTGGAAGTGCTTTCCCAATAGCTCAAGAGGTAAAGAATCTGCCTGCAATGCAAGAGATGCAGGAGATGCAGGTTCGATCTCTGGGTAGGGAAGATCCCCTGGAGGAGGAAAGGGTAACCCATTCCAGTATTCTTGCCTGGAAAATCCCATGGACAGGGAAACCCAGAAGGCTATACAGTCCATAGGGCTGCAAAGAGTTGGACACGACTGAGCATACATGCATATCCATACTAGAAGTATCAGGTTAAATTTCTCCCATGGCAGACATTGAGACAAGAATTTTATTGCAAGTAGTGGTTTATTAGGAGAGTAATCCCAGAAAGTACCAGTAGAGGAATAGAGAAGTGAAGCTGGAAGAAGAATGCCAGTGCAGGATACATTAAAGGGCAGGTTACAGCTGTGGTTTACTAGAGCTCAATTGTCTTGGGAACATATGGGCAATCTTAGAGAAAAGACCTGCATTGTCTTACATGAGCTATGAGGAAACTAGTGTATTTAATTGTCAATTCACTTAAGGAAGTTCCTTCTTTCTGCGTGCATATGCAGAATTGCAGAATATATCAGGCAGCCATAGAAAGCCCTCAGGCAATTTGTTGAAAGTGTTTGCTGCAAGAAGCCATTAGATCTGAGCACACAAGGAAAGAGCTTGCTGCAGATATTGTCCGTTACAGTATACCTTTTGCACAATTCACATCTACTCATTGCCCTATCAAGTTCATTCATCCTATCTATCACTGATTCTTTAAGGTCATGGTTGGTCATAATGTGTATATATATGTATGTATTGGGGGCTGTGCTGGGTCTTTGTTGCTGCGCGTGTGCTTTCACTAGTTGTGGTGCACAGACTTCTCATTACAGGGACTTCTCTTGTTGTGGCTTAGGGGCTCGAGGGCACTCAAGCTTCAGTAGTTGTGGCACATAGGCTTAGTTGCCCCATGTCCTGTGGAATCTTCTGGGAACAGGAATCAAACCTAGGTCCCCTGCACTGACAGGGGGATCATTAGCCATTGGACCACCAGGTAAGTCCATCATGATTTCTACTAATAAATAGATAAATGCAATGTTAAAACAGGAATGCTGCTGGGAAAGTTATGGATCCCTACTATTACAATTGGTTCTCCAGGTAGTAATTTGATTGCTTGACAAGTGGATTACATCAGACCTTCATTCCTGAAGGCGCTGAGACCTTATTACTATGTCCTTGTCTGGATTTGACTGTTTCAATTGTCTTTTCAAGGCTATTGCCAGGGCAAGAACACCAAGAGGCAACCCAGTGAATTTGTGTGTTCAACTCAACTGTTTACTGTGCTATTAGGTAGCTGCAGTCTTATATCTCATGATAATGAAGATCAATTATTGCTTCCAGTAAATCTACATCTCTTTATTTTTTTTTTTCCCCATTAGTCTTCTGGCAAGAGAATCCCAAATAGTGACCATAGGTTCAGTCTGTATTGTAACTATAATAGAAATGTTCCCTAACCTCAAAGAAGCAAACTATTTAATCACATGGATCCTGAAGATGCATGGAGTGGGAAGCATATTCTGTAGGTGGAACACAGGGAAGCATTGTGAGAGTGGTCACGCACACCTCCAACACTTGGTTCCTGGACCTATGTAGTCCAGCTATCAGAAACACTGGGGGATTTTGGCATTGGGGATTTTGTTTGTTTTATTTTTATTTATTTTTAATATAAATTTATTTATTTTAATTGGAGGTTAATTACTTTACAATATTGTATTGGTTTTGCCATACATCATTATACAGAGTGAAGTAAACCAGAAAGAAAAACACCAATACAGTATACAAATGCGTATATATGGAATTTAGAAAAATGGTAACGATAACCCTGTATGCAAGACAGCAAAAGAGACACAGATGTATTTTTGTTTTTAATATATAGTGTATCTTGAAGGACAGCAGAATGTTACCCTCAAGCTGAAGCCTTAAATATGCCTTTAAAAGGTTGTTTCAGAGTTCTACCAGATTGTCAACTGGTGACTTTGTATAGTTAACTACACAAATATTTTCTGTTATTTTATGTTTAAACTATCTTTGCTTAGTAATAATATGATGGAGTCTTGTTTTCAGTAAATTAAATATCTTTTTATGTCTGGGCCCATTTTCCTCCCATATGACAGAAGAAGATTGAGCTGGGTGATTTATAAGAACTTTCCCAGTTCTCATTTACTCTCTATCTTATCCAGATAGGCAGAAAGCTATTTCTGCATCATTTTGGTATGTGTGTTATGGAGAAAATACATAGTTGTTGAGCTTGACCTTGTGATGGCCAATATGTGCTCATAGTATGTACCCAGATGCTGTTTTCTCATCACAAAGTATCTCCTTAATTTATATCTATATGAAATGTCCTAGGAGACACTTCTAAAACTTTAAAATTATAGATGCATTAGATCTCATATAGAAATCAGTAAAGCTAATGAAATTCAACAAACTAACAATTGTGAGTAAATTAATTCTGTAAATAAATGAATATGCCAAGAACTGGTAATTGCCGTATTTGGCTATTATTGTCTATATTTCTTTTAAAAAGATTGGTGGATGAAACACTTAAGTTACAGAATTCATACCACTATAAAAATGTTAAATAAGTCAGATAATTTTCTGAACCTCTATGTAAACCAAAAACAACTTGGTGTAATTTTATAATTTCAGTCTTGAATAGGTAGCTGGAAAACCTGTTTTTCTAGATAAGTTTTGCCCTATTATTACAAAATGCATGATTGTATTTATGAGATGATAAAAACTGTCAAAGGCAGGTATATTCTTATACTTGTAGCAGATGAATCACCCTTAATTTTGACTGTACGAATCCAGCATAAATAATTCATTATCAGAATTAGAGGCAGATCTAATTCTCCCAAATAGGTAAGTCTAGACTTTTACTATTAATCAGTGTTAAGAATTACAAGGTCAATGACCTTAGAGCTATGATAATTGTATCAAGCCTAAGAATAATATGATTGTTACTAATACCTTCAAAAGACAGTATTATTTCAAATATTGGAAATAAAGTTTATATTGCAGAAAATTATTGTGAATCAGAAAGTAAATGGTTTAGAAGTAAACAGGAAAGGCTGAGGTTATTATTTATTATTAGAGTTTTTGAATCAATGTTCTATATTACTTATTGAGCAAATATTTATTGAGTTTCTAATACATGCCAAGTATTCTTCCAGATGCTTTCCAGGTGCTGCTATGGTAAAGAACCTGCCTGCCAATAGAGAAGACATAAGAGATGCAGGTTTGATGCCTTGATCAGGAAAATCCCCTAGAGAAGGGAACGGCAACCCATTCTAGTATTCTTGCTTGGAGAATCTCATGGACAGAGGAGCCTGGCAGACTATTGTTCATTGAGTCATAAAGATTTGGATATGACAAAAATGACTTGGCACTTAGGACACCCTGCTGCTGCTGCTACTAAGTTGCTTCAGTCGTGTCCGACTCTTAGCGACCCCATGGGCTGCAGCCTACCAGGNTTTTTTTTTTTCCCATTAGTCTTCTGGCAAGAGAATCCCAAATAGTGACCATAGGTTCAGTCTGTATTGTAACTATAATAGAAATGTTCCCTAACCTCAAAGAAGCAAACTATTTAATCACATGGATCCTGAAGATGCATGGAGTGGGAAGCATATTCTGTAGGTGGAACACAGGGAAGCATTGTGAGAGTGGTCACGCACACCTCCAACACTTGGTTCCTGGACCTATGTAGTCCAGCTATCAGAAACACTGGGGGATTTTGGCATTGGGGATTTTGTTTGTTTTATTTTTATTTATTTTTAATATAAATTTATTTATTTTAATTGGAGGTTAATTACTTTACAATATTGTATTGGTTTTGCCATACATCATTATACAGAGTGAAGTAAACCAGAAAGAAAAACACCAATACAGTATACAAATGCGTATATATGGAATTTAGAAAAATGGTAACGATAACCCTGTATGCAAGACAGCAAAAGAGACACAGATGTATTTTTGTTTTTAATATATAGTGTATCTTGAAGGACAGCAGAATGTTACCCTCAAGCTGAAGCCTTAAATATGCCTTTAAAAGGTTGTTTCAGAGTTCTACCAGATTGTCATCTGGTGACTTTGTATAGTTAACTACACAAATATTTTCTGTTATTTTATGTTTAAACTATCTTTGCTTAGTAATAATATGATGGAGTCTTGTTTTCAGTAAATTAAATATCTTTTTATGTCTGGGCCCATTTTCCTCCCATATGACAGAAGAAGATTGAGCTGGGTGATTTATAAGAACTTTCCCAGTTCTCATTTACTCTCTATCTTATCCAGATAGGCAGAAAGCTATTTCTGCATCATTTTGGTATGTGTGTTATGGAGAAAATACATAGTTGTTGAGCTTGACCTTGTGATGGCCAATATGTGCTCATAGTATGTACCCAGATGCTGTTTTCTCATCACAAAGTATCTCCTTAATTTATATCTATATGAAATGTCCTAGGAGACACTTCTAAAACTTTAAAATTATAGGTGCATTAGATCTCATATAGAAATCAGTAAAGCTAATGAAATTCAACAAACTAACAATTGTGAGTAAATTAATTCTGTAAATAAATGAATATGCCAAGAACTGGTAATTGCCGTATTTGGCTATTATTGTCTATATTTCTTTTAAAAAGATTGGTGGATGAAACACTTAAGTTACAGAATTCATACCACTATAAAAATGTTAAATTAGTCAGATAATTTTCTGAACCTCTATGTAAACCAAAAACAACTTGGTGTAATTTTATAATTTCAGTCTTGAATAGGTAGCTGGAAAACCTGTTTTTCTAGATAAGTTTTGTCCTATTATTACAAAATGCATGATTGTATTTATGAGATGATAAAAACTGTCAAAGGCAGGTATATTCTTATACTTGTAGCAGATGAATCACCCTTAATTTTGACTGTACGAATCCAGCATAAATAATTCATTATCAGAATTAGAGGCAGATCTAATTCTCCCAAATAGGTAAGTCTAGACTTTTACTATTAATCAGTGTTAAGAATTACAAGGTCAATGACCTTAGAGCTATGATAATTGTATCAAGCCTAAGAATAATATGATTGTTACTAATACCTTCAAAAGACAGTATTATTTCAAATATTGGAAATAAAGTTTATATTGCAGAAAATTATTGTGAATCAGAAAGTAAATGGTTTAGAAGTAAACAGGAAAGGCTGAGGTTATTATTTATTATTAGAGTTTTTGAATCAATGTTCTATATTACTTATTGAGCAAATATTTATTGAGTTTCTAATACATGCCAAGTATTCTTCCAGATGCTTTCCAGGTGCTGCTATGGTAAAGAACCTGCCTGCCAATAGAGAAGACATAAGAGATGCAGGTTTGATGCCTTGATCAGGAAAATCCCCTAGAGAAGGGAACGGCAACCCATTCTAGTATTCTTGCTTGGAGAATCTCATGGACAGAGGAGCCTGGCAGACTATTGTTCATTGAGTCATAAAGATTTGGATATGACAAAANCAACACTTGGTTCCTGGACCTATGTAGTCCAGCTATCAGAAACACTGGGGGATTTTGGCATTGGGGATTTTGTTTGTTTTATTTTTATTTATTTTTAATATAAATTTATTTATTTTAATTGGAGGTTAATTACTTTACAATATTGTATTGGTTTTGCCATACATCATTATACAGAGTGAAGTAAACCAGAAAGAAAAACACCAATACAGTATACAAATGCATATATATGGAATTTAGAAAAATGGTAACGATAACCCTGTATGCAAGACAGCAAAAGAGACACAGATGTATTTTTGTTTTTAATATATAGTGTATCTTGAAGGACAGCAGAATGTTACCCTCAAGCTGAAGCCTTAAATATGCCTTTAAAAGGTTGTTTCAGAGTTCTACCAGATTGTCATCTGGTGACTTTGTATAGTTAACTACACAAATATTTTCTGTTATTTTATGTTTAAACTATCTTTGCTTAGTAATAATATGATGGAGTCTTGTTTTCAGTAAATTAAATATCTTTTTATGTCTGGGCCCATTTTCCTCCCATATGACAGAAGAAGATTGAGCTGGGTGATTTATAAGAACTTTCCCAGTTCTCATTTACTCTCTATCTTATCCAGATAGGCAGAAAGCTATTTCTGCATCATTTTGGTATGTGTGTTATGGAGAAAATACATAGTTGTTGAGCTTGACCTTGTGATGGCCAATATGTGCTCATAGTATGTACCCAGATGCTGTTTTCTCATCACAAAGTATCTCCTTAATTTATATCTATATGAAATGTCCTAGGAGACACTTCTAAAACTTTAAAATTATAGGTGCATTAGATCTCATATAGAAATCAGTAAAGCTAATGAAATTCAACAAACTAACAATTGTGAGTAAATTAATTCTGTAAATAAATGAATATGCCAAGAACTGGTAATTGCCGTATTTGGCTATTATTGTCTATATTTCTTTTAAAAAGATTGGTGGATGAAACACTTAAGTTACAGAATTCATACCACTATAAAAATGTTAAATTAGTCAGATAATTTTCTGAACCTCTATGTAAACCAAAAACAACTTGGTGTAATTTTATAATTTCAGTCTTGAATAGGTAGCTGGAAAACCTGTTTTTCTAGATAAGTTTTGCCCTATTATTACAAAATGCATGATTGTATTTATGAGATGATAAAAACTGTCAAAGGCAGGTATATTCTTATACTTGTAGCAGATGAATCACCCTTAATTTTGACTGTACGAATCCAGCATAAATAATTCATTATCAGAATTAGAGGCAGATCTAATTCTCCCAAATAGGTAAGTCTAGACTTTTACTATTAATCAGTGTTAAGAATTACAAGGTCAATGACCTTAGAGCTATGATAATTGTATCAAGCCTAAGAATAATATGATTGTTACTAATACCTTCAAAAGACAGTATTATTTCAAATATTGGAAATAAAGTTTATATTGCAGAAAATTATTGTGAATCAGAAAGTAAATGGTTTAGAAGTAAACAGGAAAGGCTGAGGTTATTATTTATTATTAGAGTTTTTAAATCAATGTTCTATATTACTTATTGAGCAAATATTTATTGAGTTTCTAATACATGCCAAGTATTCTTCCAGATGCTTTCCAGGTGCTGCTATGGTAAAGAACCTGCCTGCCAATAGAGAAGACATAAGAGATGCAGGTTTGATGCCTTGATCAGGAAAATCCCCTAGAGAAGGGAACGGCAACCCATTCTAGTATTCTTGCTTGGAGAATCTCATGGACAGAGGAGCCTGGCAGACTACTGTTCATTGAGTCATAAAGATTTGGATATGACAAAAATGACTTGGCACTTAGGACACCCTGCTGCTGCTGCTACTAAGTTGCTTCAGTCGTGTCCGACTCTTAGCGACCCCATGGACTGCAGCCTACCAGGCTCCCCCGTCCATGGGATTTTCCAGGCAAGAGTACTGGAGTGGGGTGCCATTGCCTTCTTTCTAGAATCCCTCCTGACATGGATCTTATAGTCTGAGAGTGTTTTACAGGGAAAAATAGCTTTTTTTTTTTTGAAGTATGGTATTGGTAAATTATATAGTATGCAAGATGGTGTGATTAAAAAAAAAAACTATGGAAAGTAAAGATAAAATAAAGAGAGGTACAGTAAATGAGGAGGATAAAGAATGTTGCATGTTTTTTTTCTAAAAGATGGCAAGCAGAGAATGCATTGAGTTAATGTGAATAAAAGTTGGGTGAAACAACAAGCCATAAAGCCCTCTAAATATTCAAAGAGCCATCCTAGATGTAGAAGGAGGATGTGCAAAGTTTCTACCACAGAAACACGCCAGACAAGTTCAAGAGCATCAAGGAAGACAAGAGTGGTGGAGACAAGTGAGTAAAGAGATAAATCATAAGAGACAAGGTCAAAAATATTCACAAGAGAACTGATCATGCGAGACCTTCAAGTTCATTACCCACTCAAAGCAAGGTGGGAAGACACTGGAGGGCTTTGAGGGGAAAAGAAATGGCATGATCTAACTCAAATACAACAATTAAAGCCTTTGTTGTGTTTAGAATAGACAGAAGCAAGCTTGGAAGGAAGGAGGAGGACTAGTCAAAAGTTGTAGTGAAAATCTAGAAAAAGAGATTGGTCCAGGGGTATGTTACACTGGAGGTAGTGAGAAGAGGTTTTATTCTTTAGCAGGCTTTTTCTTTTTTTTTATTTTTGGACAGGGGTGGGGGCACATGGCATGTGGGATCTTACTTCCTCTACTGTTGGAATTGAACCAGTAACCCTTGCATTGGAAACATAGCATCTTAACCACTGAACATCCAGGGAAATCCTAGATATTTTTAAAATAGAGGAAAATGGATTTTTTTGTAGCAAGATGGAGTTCTTATTTAATGATATTAGAAATAACATGTTTTGGAGATAATATAAGGAGTGTTACTCTGATATTGAAAATCTTAGAGATTTACCTGGAAATATTGAGTAGGCAGTTGGCTGCATTGCTCTGAAATCCATAGGAGTGGTAAGCTTAGAAATAGAATTTAAAGTATTAGAATAGTGAAATTAGCAAAGGAGTGGAGGGAAGAAAAGAAAGCTGTAGTAACATTAGAGTTTTAGAGTTATCACAAAATAGCCCTTTTCTTTAAAATTATAGCCTTTACATTAAAAGAATCACTTGATCTCCCAGTCGATAGCTAAGCCAATAAAGTAGTCGTTCATCTCCCAGCTATTAGTTAATAATTTAGGCATGTTCAGCTATCATAATAATTCAACTATAATTTAATAATTCAGTGAAAATTCAAGATTTTTTAATGCTTTCAGTTCGCCCTTAGGGTAAATAATCTATACAACATGCATAGCGTAATCAGGAAGGAGCAAACACACTTTTGAATCTCTGATGAAAGCCACCAAGGATATATGTAGCACACAGCATTGCATCATTGGACTCAGAAATCATTACATGCAATGTTAATGCGTGAAAATATGTAAATTCATGGCTTCTACAATATGCTTTTCCTAACTCACAGGTGTAATAGACAGAAAAAAAAAACACAACAGTATTTAGGATTTTTCTAGGAATAACAATGACCTTTTTCAGGTTTTTAAAATTTATTATAGTCACAAAGGGAAAAAGTCCCTGGAGGGATATAGATGCTGTACTCATAAGTGGGTAATTTGAGGTCACATTTAATAAAGGGGCAAACGTGACAGCAAGATTCAAAGGGGTGACTTGGTAGATGTCATAAAACTAGTAAGTTCTACAACTGTCATTTAAAACTTAACTGTTTCTGACTTCACATTCACAGATTTAACATAATACCACACTTTTAACATCCACCTTCACAGTTTTTAGGGGAAAAAATCCAAACCTCAAAATATTTCAACAGACCTGTTCACATACATAAAGCTTTGTAGATTAATGTTTTAGAGCAGGAAACATAACATTGCTTCCATTAGAAGAGGATAATGAAAGTGAAGATTCTTCAAAGAATTTAGCACAATTAGAATCACTAATAAGAAAATGCACTAAAATACATTTGTGTTATTTATTTATGATGAAAAGAAACTTTCTTACTAAATATTGTGTAAGCATTAATTAAGGGGACCAGTAACTATTGGTAAACACTGGAGAACTTCTCTGATTGTCCAGGGGTTAAGAATCTGCCTTCCAATTCAGGGAATGCAGGTTCAATCTCTGATTGGGGAACTCAGATCCCATATGCCACAGGGCAACCAAGCCCACAAGCCACAGCTAAAGAAGCCTGTGTACCACAACAGCGTCCATGCATTGCAACAAAGACCCAGCACAGTACAAAAGGAAAAAAGAAAATTTCAAAAGTAAATCACTATACACTATTGCTGGGCATCACTGGATAACTTTAATACCTAAGCACCCGTGTACACTTTTTAAAAATTATAAACACTGGGATATTTCAAGAATGTAAGGGGGTATTATTGTATGTTTGAAAACTCATGGTTATTCTGTTTAGTCTGCTTCCTCAGTGTTTCATGCCTTTGTCCCTTTCTTTCTCTTTCCATTATCCTAACTCAGCTTTATTTCTTGGTCAGACTCACATCACCTCTCATAATTGGGAAAAAAAATTCAGACACTTACACTATCTTCAGCATTTACAGATTAAGGTATGCCTACAAATATGAAACTTCTGTGGTTAATTATTTTTCTAATTCTATGGCCAGTTAAATCTAATAAGCCTTACATCAATATTATCATTCTTTGCCATCCAGTATAAAAAACCCCTCATCTATCTTTTCCTATACTATTTTTTGTATGATGCTTTGAGTTTCCTTTCCCTGACCAAAATGACACCTTCTCACCACCACCCAAACCACAATTGAGAAAACTTTAGAAAATTCTAGAATCAAAATGTGCATATCCCTCCAGCACTGGGTAGTAAAATTGTTTTTAAATAGTCAGCAGTACTATTCCTAAATTAATACATGTTTATTAGACTGAATTTCTAAAGCATGGGTTTGAATTTTCAGAGTGTTCGATTGGTTGGGACATACCTAATAATGAATAAAGTAACAATGACACCTGGTAGGCATCATAAAATAGAAATATAGGAGTTCTTATTAGAAGCAATTAACCTAGGCAGAAACATTCTTTCTGCTCCTTCTGTCACTGCTGAGACCACTTAGCAGATATACTGACTCCACTCACCAAGCAACTTGGGGGACCTCAAGTAAGCTAAGATAAAATTCATCATCCATTCCTAACAAAAACTCCAAAAGCATAGAATAAGGTTAATTAAGTTTGATTCCTGGGCTGGGAATATCCCTTGGAGAAGGAAATGGCAACCCACCCCAGTATTCTTGTTTGGGAAATCTCATGGACAGAGGAACTTGGCCAGCTACAGTCCATGGGGTTGCAAAGAGTCCGACATGACTGAGCAACTAAGCAAACCTGCATACACATATATATTCTGAACATTATATATGTGTGTATACATTTTACTAAGTCCATATATATACACCATAAAGTTTTATAACAGATATGTATATCTGTATGGAGAAGGAAATGGCAACCCACTTCAGTGTTCTTTCCTGGAGAATCCTAGGGATGGCGGAGCCTGGTGGGCTGATGTGTATGGGATTGCACAGAGTCGGATACTACTGAAGTGACAGCAGCAGCAGCAGCAGCAGCATACACATATAAAATGTGTTTATATGTGTGTAATTGCTATAAACTCAAAAATAGACCAACAAAACCTGAATNAGAAGAAGAAGAAGGTGAAAAGTAGAGGTTAAGAAGAAGAAGAAGTAGAAGTAGCAGAAAAAGGTGAGAAGAAGAAGAAGGTGAAAAGAAGAAGAAAAAGGTGAGAAGAATAAGAAGAATGTGTGAAGACGAAGAAGTAGAAGCTGAGAAGAGTGAGAGTAAGAAGGTGAGAAGATGAAGAAGGTGAGAAGAAGAAGAAGAAGAAAGTGAGAAGAAAAAGGTGAGAGGCAAAAAAAAGGTGAGAAGAAGAAGAAGAATGTGAAAGAAGAAGAAGAAAAAGAAGAAGAAGATGAGAAGAAGAAGAAGAAGAAAAAGAAGAAGAAGAAGAGAAGGAAAAACAAGAAGTAGGTGACAAGAATAAGAAGAAGGTGCGAGGAAGAAGAGGAAGAAGAGAAGAAGAAGAAGAAGGTGAGAAGAAGAAGTAGAAGGTGAGAAGAAGAAGAAGAAGGTGAGAA
>SJYW01045976.1:258185-315556 GCA_006410735.1 Raphicerus campestris | reverse complement strand
AGTTTTCCCTACTTTCTTCAATTTGAGTCTGAATTTGGTAATAAGGAGTTCATGATCTGAGCCACAGTCAGCTCCTGGTCTTGTTTTTGTTGACTGTATAGAGCTTCTCCATCTTTGGCTGCAAAGAATATAATCAATCTGATTTTGGTGTTGACCATCTGGTGATGTCCATGTGTAGAGTTTTCTCTTGTGTTGTTTGGGGAGGGTGTTTGCTATGACCAGTGAATTCTCTTGGCAAAACTCTATTAGTCTTTGCCCTGCTTCATTCCATATTCCAAGACCAAATGTGCCTGTTATGCCAGGTGTTTCTTGACTTCTAACTTTTGCATTCTAGTCCCCTGTAATGAAAAGGATATCTTTGGGGGGTGTTAGTTCTAAAAGGTCTTGTTGATCTTCATAGAACCGTTCAACTTCAGCTTCTTTAGCATTACTGGTTAGGGCATAGGCTTTGATTTCTGTGATATTGAATGGTTTGCCTTGGAACCAAACAGAGATCATTCTGTCATTTTTGAGATTTCATCCAAGTACTGCATTTCGGACTCTTTTGTTGACCATGATGGCTACCCCATTTCTTCTAAGGTATTCCTGCCTGCAATAGTAGATATAATGGTCATCTGACTTAAATTCACCCATTCCAGTCCATTTTAGTTAGCTGATCCCTAGAATGTCGATGTTCACTCTTTCCATGTCCTGTTTGACCACTTCCAATTTGTCCTGATTCATGGGCCTGACATTCCAGGTTCCTATGCAACATTGCTCTTTAAAGCATCAAACCTTTCTTCTATCATCAGTCATATTCACAGCTGGGTATTGCTTTAGCTTTGGCTCCATCCCTTCATTCTTTCTGGAGTTATTTCTCCACTGATCTCCAGTAACATATTGGGCATCTACTGACCTGGGGAGTTCCTCTTTGAGTATCCCGTCATTTTGCCTTTTCATACTGTTCATGGAGTTCTCAAGGCAAGAATACTGAAATGGTTTGCCATTCCCTTTTCCAATGGACCACATATTTTCAGATGTCTCCACCATGATCCGTCCATCCTGGGTGGCCCCATAAGGCATGTTTAATTTCATTGAGTTAGACAAGGCTGTGGTCTGTATGATCAGACTGGCTAGTTTCTGTGATTATGGTTTCACTGTGTCTGCTCTCTGATGCCCTCTTGCAGCATCTACCGTCTTACTTGGGTTTCTGTTACCTTGGACGTGGGCTATCTCTTCATGGCTGCTCCAGCAAAGTGCAGCCACTGCTCCTCTTCTAGGATGAAAGGTATCTCCTCACAGCTGCCCCTCCTTACCTTGAACATGGAGTATCTCCTCTCAGCCCTCCTGCGCCTGTGCAGCCACTGCTCCTTGGATATGGGGCTGCACCTCTTGGCCACCTTCTTGACCTCAGGTGTGTGGTAGCTCCTCTCAGCCACTGCCTTTGACCTCGGATGTGGGATAGCTCCTCTAGGCTGTTCCTGTGCCATCAAAGCCTGGAACTTACAGTTATCAGCAATAACTGTCTTTGGGTGTGAACTGGTGAGCCCTAAGGGAGATCAAGAAAAAGAATACCTCTGCAAAAAATGCAGGATGCTGGCCCTAAATAGCTGAGATGCATATAAAAAGAATAACTTCTATAATTCCAGACTCTTGCATCTTCACATACATAGAAGAACCATAAATTCCTTAACTTGATATCTGGCTTTCTTTACTTACAATAATCTTTGATGTTCAGACTGCCTGCCCCCCACCCCCATTACAAACTTCTATATAAACTCCTTATTCTCTCTCCCCTGTTTCCCCACCTACTTAGAGCAATCTCTCACGGCTATCTGAGATGCTGTCTCCTGGCCTGAAGTCCTAAGATTTTCCCACTAAGTAAAATACTCCCTACTTTCAGGCTATTCCTATAAGCCTGACCTAGAGTCACCTATCAAAGATTCTGAGAAATAAATTAATGTCAGGTCTCCACCCAGGTCCCAAACTGACCATTGAATGGCTCACAAACAGGCAGATCTGAATAGCACTACAAAGCTTTGAAACCTGAACTGACCTCACAGTATTGATTCAGAGAATGAAGGATGAAATTTTTAGCCTAACTCTAACAAGGTCAACTGCCCACTAGAACAAAATATCAACATGCACCATAGGATCTAAAGAAGGCCCAGTTTTTCAAAATTCAATATTCAAAATGTCCAATGCAATCCAAGGTTACTCAGTATACAAAAACTTATGAAACTATCAAGTCACATGACAAAAAACAGTCAATGAAGGCCAATGAAAAAATGGCATACATGTTGGAATTATCTGACAAAGACATAAAAGCAGCTACTACAGAATTCCTTGAAAGAAGAGTTGCAAACATTTATTGAAAGAAATATTTAAAATGGAAAGTATCAGCAAATGGAGATATGAAGAAAAACCAAATGGATATTTTAGATATGAAATATACAATAAGTGAAATAAAAATAATCACTGAATGGAGTCAATAGTAAAATTGAAATCAGAGGGTAAAAATTAGCAAATTACAGATAAATCATTAGAAATTATCCAGCATGAACAACAGGAAAAAGATGAAAAAAATGAATCAACAGAGAGTCAAAGACCTTCAGAGCAACACCAGAAGATCTAACATTGGTTTTATTATAGTCCCAAGGAAGGAGGATACAGATTACAGCTCAGAGAAAAATGTTTGAAGAAATAAAACATAAAACTTGCCTGATTTGGCAAAAGATGGAAACCTACAGATTCAAGAAGGTAGTAAATCCTAAATAGAATAAACCTAAGGAAACCCATGCCCAGATATTTTGAAATCAACTGTTAGAAACAAAGACAAAAATAAATTAACATTAAAAACAATAAGAAAAAAATATAACACAACACCTACAGGAGAACAAAAATTAGAATGATTGTAAATTTATCAGAACATTGAAACCCAGTAAAGCTAGCAAAACATTTTTAAAGTATTGAAACAAAGTAATTGTAAATCCAGAATTCTGTATGTATGTGGTACACACATCTTTCAGAAATGAAGGGGAAATCAAGACATTCTCTGAGGAAAGAAAACTAAGAGAATTCATAGTCTGCAGACTTGCTCGAAAAGAGGAAAAGTTAAATGAAGCACTTCAGAAAGAAGGGAAATGATATTAGAGAAATATGACACACCAGAAATAAGGGGCAATGGAAATTGTAAATGTCTGGGTAAATAAGACTTCTCAAGTTCAATTTTCAAATTTTATGTGATGATTGAAAAAAAAACTATATTATCACACTGGTTTTTCAATATATGTAGAGGTAATATGTTAGTTAGGTAGCCCTGAGATAGTTAGATAAGCTTCATAGACTCAATGGATCTGAACTTGGGCAAACTCTGGGAGATTATTAAGGACAGGGAAGCCTAGCATGCTGCAGTCCACGGGTTGCAAAGAGTTGGACAGGACTTAGAGACTGAAAAACAGATGTAATATAAGGTAAGTATAGTATTAATAGGAGAAAAAAGAACTTATATTATACTAAGATTTCTATGTTTAATTGAACTGGTAAAATATTATTTCTGAAAAGTCTTTCAAAAGGGAACTACATGTTTTATAATCCCAAATGCAACCCTTAAAACTATTATCAAAAGAGATTTTGTTAAAATCACTGTGGTAAATTGAAAATGAAATGTTACAATGTTTAAATCACTCAAAAGAAGCAGAAAGTAGGAAAGGGGAATGTAAGAAATAAAAACAGAGGGAACAAACAAAACAAATAGTGACAGTTCAGTTCCGTTCAGTCCAGTCGCTCAGTTGTGTCCAACTCTTTGCGACCCCATGAATCGCAGCACACCAGGCCTCCCTGTCCATCACCAACTCCCAGAGTTCACTCAGACTCACGTCCATCGAGTCGGTGATGCCATCCAGCCATCTCATCCTCGACCGTCCCCTTCTCCTCCTGCCCCCAATCCCTCCCAGCATCAGAGTCTTTTCCAGTGAGTCAACTCTTCGCATGAGGTGGCCAAAGTACTGGAGTTTCAGCTTTAGCATCATTCCTTCTAGAGAAATCCCAGGGCTGATCTCCTTCAGAAATAGTGACGAACCTAATTCCAAACATTAATAAGTATACATGATTTAAGCACACTTATTAAAAGATAGAGATTTTCAGAATGGATTAAAAATAAAATGACCAAAATATATACTACTCAGAAGAAACTTGCTTCAAATATAATGATATGAGTAGATTAAAAGCAAAATAATGGTAAAAGATACATAGTTAAATGCTAATCAAAGGAAAGCTGGAATGTCTATGTCATTATAAAAGTAAACTTCAGAGCAAAAAATTTACTGGAGATGCAGACAGAAACAGGGAGACTGTATACTGAAGAAAGTGTCAATTTATTAGAAAGATATAGCATTACTCAATAGATGTTGATCTAACAAGAGAGTTTCAAAATACATGAAGCAAAAACTGACAAAACTGAAAGAAAAAATAAACATCTACAATTACATTTGAATTTTTTAAAACTCTATTCTCAATAATAGTAGGGGAAAAAATCAAGTTTGTAGAAAAGCTGAACAACACTGTGAACTGACTGGATCTGATTGTCATTGATAGAAAATTCAACACCAGGTTGCACATTTGTTTCAAGTGCATATAGAAGATTCAGCCTAACAGACTATATCTTTAGTCATAAAACAAACCTTAACATAAGTGAAAGATTTTAAATTATACAAAACATGTTCCTGAGGCATATTAAACTAAATATCAGGCAGAATTAAAATAAATATCAATAAGAGAAAATAATAGAAAAATCAACTATTATGTAGAAATTAAATAACACAATTCAAAAAAAAAATCCATGGATAAAATTTAGGAGGGAAAGTTAGGAAATCTTTTAAACTAAATGGAAATGAAGATGAAATAAAAATCTGTGTATTACAACTTAGAGAAAACTTATAAAATCTAATGTCTATACTATAAAAACAATTTCAAAACAACAATCTAACCTTTAAAACTAGAAAATAAAGAACAAGTTAAAATTAAAAGAAAAGAAAGAAAATAGTAAGCAGACAATAATGAAATAAAAAACAAAAAATGAAAGAAAATTATAAAACTAAACTAAGGTTCTTTGAAAAGAGCAATGAAACTGACAAGCAATTTTAACAATACTAACAACAAAAAAGAGAAGTAGTAAATCATAAATATCATGAATAAAAATATCATTATAGATCTTGACATGATTTTATAAGAAAGATAAAAATATTATTAAAGAGCACACAGAATTTTATCAAAAAGTTAATGAAAATACTACTAATAACTCTTTGACCATACATTTGAAAAATTAGACAAAGGAGACTAATTTCTTCAAAATCATACACTACCAAAGCTCACTGAGGATAAAACAGATTATCTGAATAGCATTATAACTATTAAAGAAATTGATTTTGTAGGTGAAATCTCAAAAGAAGTCTCCATGTACACTGGGTTTTACTGACAAATTGTACAAAATATTTAAAGAAAAAATAGATTCAATTCTTTGGCATCGCTTACAGAAAGAGATAAAGAAAAGAAATACTTCACAACTTGTTTAACAAAGCTGTGATCACGCTAAGCCATACAAACCAAGTGAAAATGAAAGTTGCTCAATCACTTCCGACTCTTTGCAGCCCTATGGCCATGGAATTCTTCAGACAAGAATACTGGAGTGGGGAGCCTTTCCCTTCTCTAGGGGATCTTCCCAATCCAGGGATCAAATGCAGGTCTCCTTCACTGCAAGTGGATTCTTTACCAGCTGAGCCACCAGGGAAGCCCATAGACAAAAAACCAAAGAAACAGAAATGTGACAGGTCAATATCTCTCATAAGCATAGAAGCAAAACTTCTTAACAGAATATTGTTAAATTAAAGCCAGCAATAACAACAGACTGGTTCCAAATAGGAAAAGGAGTACGTCAAGGCTGTATATTGTCACCCTGCTTTTTTAACTTCTATGCAGAGTACATCATGAGAAACGCTGAGCTGGAGGAAGCACAAGCTGGAATCAAGATTGCCAGGAGAAATATCAATAACCTCAGATATGCAGATGACACTACCCTTATGGCAGAAAGTGAAGAGGAAATGATGAACGTGAAAGAGGTGAGTGAAAATGTTGGCTTAAAGTTCAACATTCAGAAAACGAAGATCATGGCATCCGGTCCCATCACTTCATGGGAAAGAGATAGGGAAACAGTGGAAACGGTGTCAGACTTTATTTATTTGGGCTCCAAAATCACTGCAGATGGTGACTGCAGCCATGAAATTAAAAGACACTTACTCCTTGGAAGGAAAGTTATGACCAACCTAGAGAGCATATTCAAAAGCAGAGACATTACTTTGACAACAAAGGTCTGTCTAGTCAAGGCTATGGTTTTTCCGGTGGTCATGTATGGATGTGAGAGTTTGACTGTGAAGACAGCAGAGCATCGAAGAATTGATGCTTTTGAACTGAGGTGTGGAAAAGACTCTTGAGAGTCCCTTGGACTGCAAGGAGATCCAACCAGTTCATTCTGAAGGAGATCAGCCCTGGATGTTCTTCGGAAGGAATGATGCTAAAGCTGAAACTCCAGTACTTTGGCCACCTCACGTGAAGAGTTACTCGTTAGAAAAGACTGATGCTGGGAGGGATTGGGGGCAGGAGGAGAAGGGGACGACAGAGGATGAGATGGCTGAATGGCATCACGGACTCGATGGATGTGAGTTTGAGTGAACNTGCAGAGTACATCATGAGAAACGCTGAGCTGGAGGAAGCACAAGCTGGAATCAAGATTGCCAGGAGAAATATCAATAACCTCAGATATGCAGATGACACTACCCTTATGGCAGAAAGTGAAGAGGAAATGATGAACGTGAAAGAGGTGAGTGAAAATGTTGGCTTAAAGTTCAACATTCAGAAAACGAAGATCATGGCATCCGGTCCCATCACTTCATGGGAAAAAGATAGGGAAACAGTGGAAACGGTGTCAGACTTTATTTATTTGGGCTCCAAAATCACTGCAGATGGTGACTGCAGCCATGAAATTAAAAGACACTTACTCCTTGGAAGGAAAGTTATGACCAACCTAGAGAGCATATTCAAAAGCAGAGACATTACTTTGACAACAAAGGTCTGTCTAGTCAAGGCTATGGTTTTTCCGGTGGTCATGTATGGATGTGAGAGTTTGACTGTGAAGACAGCAGAGCATCGAAGAATTGATGCTTTTGAACTGAGGTGTGGAAAAGACTCTTGAGAGTCCCTTGGACTGCAAGGAGATCCAACCAGTTCATTCTGAAGGAGATCAGCCCTGGATGTTCTTCGGAAGGAATGATGCTAAAGCTGAAACTCCAGTACTTTGGCCACCTCACGTGAAGAGTTACTCGTTGGAAAAGACTGATGCTGGGAGGGATTGGGGGCAGGAGGAGAAGGGGACGACAGAGGATGAGATGGCTGAATGGCATCACGGACTCGATGGATGTGAGTTTGAGTGAACTCCAGGAGTTGGTAATGGACAGGAAGGCCTGGCGTGCTGCAGTTCATGGGGTCATGAAGAGTTGGACACAATTGAACGACTGAACTGAACTGAACTGAAAGCCAGCAATATATAAAAAGAATATTATAGCATGAAAAAGTAAAGTTCATCTCAGGAAAGCAAGGCTGATTCAATACTCAAAAATCAATTAATATTATACACTATATTCAGTCTAGAAGAAATACATGGTTATCTCAAGAAATGCAGAAAAGCATATGGCAATATACAGTTTCAGTTATTGATAAAAATTCTCAGCAAATGAGGAATAGAAGGGCATTCTCTCAACCTGATGAAAAGCATGTATACAAACTTATAGTACTAGAGTTTAAATAATGAGAAATTGCTCACCCTCTAAAATTTGGTATAAGGCAAAGATATCAATTCTCACTGCTTTTATTACTAATCTACATTCAATATTCACCACTCTTACTATACAGTGTGCAATGATTTCTTTATAATTCCTTTTCTGCAATATTAATGTCTCTCTCCTCATACTTGTATGGAGGGCTAAGTAATTAACAAAGATGATGGGAATCCCACCAGGAGAGCAATAATAGATTGGGAAACTATTGTGTCACTACCTGATCTCCCTATCTCTAAGTTCTACCTATCTTTAAGTTGGCCTCAATTCCCCACCATCATGATCTCCTGTGTTGAAGCAGTTTCACCATCTTAGGAACCATGTTTTTATGTTTTACTATTGTTTTTCTCTTTTTCTTCTGTATTAAAATCAATATTTTAGTATTTCAAGGGCTAAGGCTATACCAATCATCTCTACTACATAAAATAAGCATAGTGACTAAAACTAGCAGGCCTTCAAATTTATTTAGTGATCAATAAATGATTACGACTAAGATCTTTCTCTAATTCCCTTCTACAAGTATATTCAATTTACAGCGTTTGATCTCTTTTATTTCCTACCTCTATACTTTTTATTATTGTCTTGCATCTGGTATACTTATCCAAAGATGCATTTCAATCAATTAAAATAATTGGTTTATCCTTCAAGAATTTTTTTTCATGATGATGCTACATTTTGTGTAATATTATTTAGACATCACTTGGCAATAAAAGTTTTTCTTTGCTCCATATATCTTTCTTCTCAACTTGAGTATAAACTCCTTGAAAACAAGGACTATGATATATGTTGTGTGTGTGTGTGTGTGTGTGTGTGTGTGTGTGTATGTTTTTACAGGGAGATTGACATTAAAAATATGTTGGTATTTGTGTGATTTTTTAAAAAATTCTAATTCTTTAATCTCAATTATTCAGAATAAACATGAATATTTTCAATCTTCTACTTCCTGTTGTTCTATTTAGATTTAGCCATTGAACTTGAGATCATCTATTTATTAGACTGAATATGATCATAGTATAAATTATTCATTTCAGAGTTGCTGCCTTTAGTTGTTTGTTCCTCAATAGGGTTTACTCTGAGCATAATTTTACTAGCATAGAAAAATAAGGCTTTCTCTGACCCTTTCTAAAATTCCACTTACTGATATAAGACCATGTGTGTTAGAATGTGAATAAGTAAGAGCATATCTACCTCTTCCAAAAATGTATTTTATGAAATTAATGTTTAAAGTTTCCCTAAGTCTTTTTTTTTTTCCTGCCTCATGGTGGAGACAAATTCCTGTCAATAAGCAATATAATTGTTACCATCTTTGTTATTTTTCCTGAGCTAAGCCAAGTTGAACTACTTTTGTAACTAAAATAAATGCACTGATAGAATATCATGTGGATATTTGCTGTGCAACAAGATAATTACTTTTTCTGGATAAGAATTTCAGAAAACAATATTTTTAATGTTTTCCTATAATTTCTATTGACCCTATAAAAATCCTGATACTCACTTCTATACTGTATAAACAAATTTTTTTTTTAAAAATCATTCTGAGTTTATTAAAAGGTATTCTCTTTTTTTCATGTATAAAAGCTAAACTCAAATCCTATAGGCTTAAACTCTAACTGGAGTATATAAGACTATTCAAAATTCAAAGTTGCTTTCTGAACAGATTGCACCAGCTAGTTGATGAAACTTGAGCTAATTACACTAATGTTGACAAATGCACTGGCACGAAAACAAATGTCACATTTTTCAAAAAATTACACCTCTTCAAAAGATGCTAAATAGATTCAGTGATTTGTGGGTGTAACTGAACTATTTGTGCAAAAACAGTTTTGAAAATTCTGATTTAAGATATAAAAAGACTAAGTACAGTATGAGTGCTTATATGCCATTTTCAAATGTATTTTAATGAAATATTTGAATTTTTGGAACAATAAAGAAATTACTATATTTGGCACTGGAACATTTTCTCTAAATTGTTTATTTTAAATGTTGTAGCATATACAAAAATAAAATCGTTCTATCTTAAGGCATGACTTTATTATAAACTGAGTTGGTATGGATATCTGAAATGAAAATAAATATTTCAGATATTTGAGTCTGTATCCTGTTTCAGGGAAAGTATTTTTTTAAATTCATCCACAAAACACTTATACTTTCTATTACATGGCAAAATAACCACTTTATGCTAAAAGTTTTATGTTAAGAACTTGTTAAAAGTTGTAAGCAAATGATCTAATTTGATCTTTCTAATAGTCCTGTAAAGAGGAAGTGATCAAAACTAAGTATCTGAGAATCAGAGAGATTATATAACTCTTCCTAGTCAATAGGTCTAGATTTTTATCCAAGGATTCCTTAACACTCAAGCTTCAACTGTTCCTACTTTCCCACCAGAGCTCTCAAATATTTTATCTGAATATCTTACATTCAAAATGATCAGCTTTCTTCTATTTTACATTTAGGAGTACAGTCCAATTATTCCAGACTATGTCAATGATTCTTTTAGAGTTGGGGTTTGCTTTCTATTTGCTATTTTCAACAGCTGCAAGCTACTGTTTTGGCATCTTAGAAACAGCCTACCTGGGTTAGATATGTTCACTGAATCTCAAGTAATCAATCTCATCTGGAACATTCAATTAAATTCAGTTCAGTTGCACAGTCATGTCCGACTCAGTGACCCCATGGAATGCAGCCCGCTGGGCCTCCCTGTCCAGTACCAACTCCTGAAGTTTACCCAAACTCATGTCCATTGAGTCAACTAATGCCATCCAACCCTCTCATCCTCTGTCATCCCCTTCTCCTCTCACCTTCAATCTTTCCCAGCATCAGGGTCTTTTCAAATCAGTCAGTTCCTCACATCAGGTGGCCAAAGTATTGGTGTTTCAGCTTCATCAGTCCTTCCAATGAACACTCAGGACTGATCTCCTTTAGGATAGACTGGTTGGATCACCTTGCAGTCCAAGGGATTCTCAAGAGTCTTCTCCAACACCACAGTTCAAAACCATCATTTCTTTGGCACTCAGCTTTACTTATAGTCCAACTCTCGCATTCATACATGACTACTGGAAAAATCATAACCTTGACTAGTCGGACCTTTGTTGGCAAAGTAATGTCTCTGCTTTTTAATATGCTGTCTAGGTTTGTCATAACTTACCTTCCAAGGAGTAAGTGTCTTTTAATTTCATGGCTGCAGTCACCATCTGCAGTGATTCTGGAGCCCAAAAATATAAAGTCAGCCACTGTTTCTACTGTTTCTCCATCTATTTGCCATAAAGTGATGGGACTGGATACTATGATCTGAGTTTTCTGAATGTTGAGCTTTAAGCCAAATTTTCATTTTCCTTTTTCATTTTCATCAAGAGGCTCTTCAGTTCTTCTTCACTTTCTGCCATAAGGGTGGTGTCATCTGTATATCTGAGGTTATTAATTTAAAAGATTAAAATGAATTAGAAATATTGATGACAGAAATCAAGCTAGTCATTAAAAAATAAAAAGGGAGTTTAAATTGCAGGAGCTCTGTTATTTATATGGAGAGATGAGGACTTTTGTTGACAAAGATTTTTTTTACTCAGCCACAGAAGAGTAAGATTCAACTACTCAGAGTATCATCAACCTCTGTGATTAGCATTCAAAATGGTCCTTCCCTTAGCCTCAGTTAGAAATAACCAGTCATCAACACGATCTACTGGCGTCACCAATGCATATGACTCATCGACCTTTAAATACCATCTACAAACCAATATAAATCAATATTAAAGTTATAAAGGGAAATCTAATTTCTAAGGTAGACATAAATGAAGTAACTCCTAACTTTAATCCTAACCGTAACTCTAATCCTAAACCCTAATCATATAAACCCTAAATCATAACCCAATACATTTTTATTATTCTATCACCTATTATGGTACAATTAAAATTTCATATTTATTAAACTTAATCTTCAGTAGATCTTACTCTTGTATCGTTGATGCCTTATCTTTTCCTACCTGATTGTCTGATCCCTAATTTAATCTAAAATTTGCTTACTCTTTGCTAGCCACTTAAATTCTTATCTTCCAGACTTTTGACAATCTGGAACTCCCAGTTTGCCCTAGTTTGGGGGAGCCATGAGACTTCTCAAGTGTTCCTCAGCATGCTTCCCTTCTGGGGACTTCTCTAGGTTTTAGTCTTTTACCAACTGGTTGTCTGAAGCTGAAACATCTTTCTGGCTGGCAGACATGAAGACAATCACTCATATCTGAACCAGTATTGTTGGGCCTAGAGATCACTAATCAGAATCCATAAAATAAGCAAAAATTATGTATTTACTTAAGATCAGCATTAACAGTTTCAAAGATATGTAGGTTTGGCTCTTTCTTGAAATCTCTGGGGCTTTTAAAACATTAAAAGTAACATTCTGGAGTAGGAAGCAACATCTCACTCCAGTATTCTTGTCTGGGTAATTCTATGGACAGAGGAGCCTGGCGGGCTACAGTATATGATNATTAATTTAAAAGATTAAAATGAATTAGAAATATTGATGACAGAAATCAAGCTAGTCATTAAAAAATAAAAAGGGAGTTTAAATTGCAGGAGCTCTGTTATTTATATGGAGAGATGAGGACTTTTGTTGACAAAGATTTTTTTTACTCAGCCACAGAAGAGTAAGATTCAACTACTCAGAGTATCATCAACCTCTGTGATTAGCATTCAAAATGGTCCTTCCCTTAGCCTCAGTTAGAAATAACCAGTCATCAACACGATCTACTGGCGTCACCAATGCATATGACTCATCGACCTTTAAATACCATCTACAAACCAATATAAATCAATATTAAAGTTATAAAGGGAAATCTAATTTCTAAGGTAGACATAAAGGAAGTAACTCCTAACTTTAATCCTAACCGTAACTCTAATCCTAAACCCTAATCATATAAACCCTAAATCATAACCCAATACTTTTTTATTATTCTATCACCTATTATGGTACAATTAAAATTTCATATTTATTAAACTTAATCTTCAGTAGATCTTACTCTTGTATCGTTGATGCCTTATCTTTTCCTACCTGATTGTCTGATCCCTAATTTAATCTAAAATTTGCTTACTCTTTGCTAGCCACTTAAATTCTTATCTTCCAGACTTTTGACAATCTGGAACTCCCAGTTTGCCCTAGTTTGGGGGAGCCATGAGACTTCTCAAGTGTTCCTCAGCATGCTTCCCTTCTGGGGACTTCTCTAGGTTTTAGTCTTTTACCAACTGGTTGTCTGAAGCTGAAACATCTTTCTGGCTGGCAGACATGAAGACAATCACTCATATCTGAACCAGTATTGTTGGGCCTAGAGATCACTAATCAGAATCCATAAAATAAGCAAAAATTATGTATTTACTTAAGATCAGCATTAACAGTTTCAAAGATATGTAGGTTTGGCTCTTTCTTGAAATCTCTGGGGCTTTTAAAACATTAAAAGTAACATTCTGGAGTAGGAAGCAACATCTCACTCCAGTATTCTTGTCTGGGTAATTCTATGGACAGAGGAGCCTGGCGGGCTACAGTATATGATGTCTTAAAAGAGTCAGACATGACTTAGCCACAGAGCATGCACAGAAAAATAACATTTAAAAAGGTTTTGAATTTTAAAAAAATAACATTATTTCTACTTTTTTTCATGTTATAAAATTTGCCTAAAAATCATTAAGGTAGAGTTTTCAGCATATCCACTCAGTGTTTCCACTTTAGTAACTGGTTTTATGAGAGGGTAACTCTCTACATTCAGTAGGGTATAGAGAGATAGCACCTGTTATCTTCTATTGGTCTTTTTACTCACATTCAATAGTAATAAAAATATTATGTTTGTTCATTGGATGAAAGAAAGTGAAAGTGTTAGTCACTCAGTTGTGTTCAACTCTTCGTGACCCCATGGACTATAGTCAACCAGGCAACGCTGTCTATGGAATTCTCCGGGCAAGAATACTGGAGTTGGTTGCCATTTTTTCTCCAGGGGATCTTCCTGACCAGTGACTGAATCCAGGTCTCTCGCATTGCAGGCAGACACTTTAATGACTGAGACACCAGGGAAGACCATATTCCTTGGATACATGTTTCCAATTTTAAATCATATTGTCATTTTAATTAAAGTCTAAATTTTTACAATATTTGCATTCACTTTTAAATGGTCAAATATTCACTACTTCTTATGACTGCTTCAGTTCAGTTCAGTCGCTCAGTTGTGTCCAACTCTTCGTGACCCCATGAATCGCAGCACGCCAGGCCCCCTGTTCATCACCAACTCCCGGAGTTCACTCAGACTCACATCCATCGAGTCCGTGATGCCATCCAGCCATCTCATCTTCGGTCGTCCCCTTCTCTTCCTGCACTCAATCCCTCCCAGCATCAGAGTCTTTTCCAGTGAGTCAACTCTTCACATGAGGTGGCCAAAGTACTGGAGTTTCAGCTTCAGCATCAATTCCTCCAATGAACACCCAGGGCTGATCTTCTTTAGGATGGACTGATCAGACCTCCTTGCAGTCCAAGGGACTCTCAAGAGTCTTCTCCAACACCACAGTTCAAAAGCATCCATTTTTGGCACTCAGCTTTCTTCGCAGTCCAACTCTCACATCCATACATGACCACTGGAAAAAAAAGCCTTCACTAGACAGACCTTTGCTGGCAAAGTAACATCTCTGCTTTTTAATATGCTATCTAGGTTGGTCATTCAAAAGCAGAGACATTACTTTGCCGATAAAGGTCCCTCTAGTCAAGGCTATGGTTTTTCCTGTGGTCATGGATGGATGTGAGAGTTGGACTGTGAAGAAGGCTGAGCGCTGAAGAATTGATGTTTTGAACTGTGGTGTTGTAGCAGACTCTTGAGAGTCCCTTGGACTGCAAGGAGATCCAACCAGTCCATTCTGAAGGAGATCAGCACTGGGATTTCTCTAGAAGGAATGATGCTAAAGCTGAAACTCCAGTCCTTTGGCCACCTCATGTGAAGAGTTGACTCATTGGAAAAGACTCTGATGCTGGAAAGGATTGGGGGCAGGAGGAGAAGGGGACGACCGAGGATGAGATGGCTGGATGGCATCACTGACTCGATGGACACGAGTCTGAGTAAACTCCGGGAGTTGGTGATGGACAGGGAGGCCTGGCGTGCTACAATTCATGGGGTCGCGAAGAGTCGGACATGACTGAGCGACTGAACTGTACTGAACTGAACTGAGGTTGGCCATAATTTTCCTTCCAAGGAGCGTCTTTTAATTTCATGGCTGCAGTCAACATCTGCAGTGATTTTGGAGCCCCCAAATATAAAGTCTGACACTGTTTCCACTGTTTCCCCATCTATTTGCCATGAAGTGATGGGACCGGATGCCATGATCTTCATTTTCTGAATGTTGAGCTTTAAGCCAACTTTTTCACTCTCCACTTTCACTTTCATCAAGAGGCTTTTTAGTTCCTCTTCACTTTCTGCCATAAGGGTAGTGTCATCTGCATATCTGATTATTGATATTTCTCCCTGCAGTCTTGGTTTCAGCTTGTGCTTCTTCCAGACCAGCATTTCTCATGAGGTACTCTGCATGTAAGTTAAATAAGCAGGGTGACAATATACAGCCTTGAGGTACTCCTTTTCCTATTTGGAATGAATCTGTTGTTCCATATCCAGTTTTAACTGTTGCTTCCTGACCTGCATATAAGTTTCTCAAGAGGCAGAGCCCTACACAGAACAAAACAAAAATGGGTTCATAGTTAGGAAAGTGATCTACTAGGTACTAGATATCAAGCTAGTTATTTGACCTTCTTTGTGCTCTACTTTACTTGTCTAAAAATAGAATGGTATTCCTTGCTTAAATTTTAAATACACAAAATCTCCATGAATTATAACATTCAGCATATCAAGAACTAACCTTCTTAATTAACAGTGTATGGTTTAATAGGATGTTAATGGATTCTGAAGGAGATCAGCCCTGGGATTTCTTTGGAAGGACTGTTGCTAAAGCTGAAACTCCAGTACTTTGGCCACTTCATGAGAAGAGTTGACTCATTGGAAATGACTCTGATGCTGGGAGGGATTGAGGGCAGGAGAAGGGGACGACAGAGGATGAGATGGCTGGATGGCATCACGGACTCGATGGACGTGAGTCTGAGTGAACTCTGGGAGTTGGTGATAGACAGGGAGGTCTGGCATGCTGCGATTCATGGGGTCACAAAGAGTCAGACACGACTGAGTGACTGAACTGAACTGAACTGAACCAAAAGGAAAATTTACTGAAGTGAAGAATTTTGTTTTCAAATAACCAAAATATTGAAGGAAATCTTATGACTGATATGAATTCAGGTATAACTCTCTGAGATAGCTTGCATTTCATAGCTGTTTCATCAGGTTAGCATCAATCACATTCTTTGTCTTTGTTCTTTGTCTTTGTTTATGCCCAACCCTGTATAAGTATATTGAAAATAAAGCTGAATTCTCACCTTTTTACATGAAAATAAAAATTAAGATCTAGGAGTTACTTTTCCAATTGGTTATTTTAGAACTGAGTATTCCTCATTATTTCAAAAGTTCATCAGGCAAATCATTCTGGACCAAAGAATGAATTTCTATAAATATAATACTTGAGATGTTCCCCTATCTAATAAATCCAGAGCTTGCTCAATTATAGACCAAGTAATGCATTTAATTATAGATTTGATTTCATGTATATGTGAAAAATGAAATATTGTCAACCAAATGTTTTCAAATATTTATTATCATGTCAGGAAAACATCTAGACAAGTAAGGTTCTGTTCTGTGTGTTGCTGTTGATCTTATTACTTTTCCTCCAAATATTTCAGCATGTTACAGAGATAAAAAGTTAAAGTGTTAGTCACTCAGTCGTGTCAAACTTTTTATACTCACATGGACTGTAGTCCACCAGGTTCCTCTGTTCTTGGAATTTTGCAGGCAAGAACACTGGAGTGGGTTGCCATTCCCTTCCCCAGGGAATCTTCCTGACCCAAGGACTGAACCCAGGTCTCTTGCATTGTGGGTGGATTTTTTACTGTCTGAATCACCAAAGAAGTCTTGCTATAGAGATAATCTAGATTTAAATCAAAATAGACACAGTTCAGAAAGATAATTATCTTACTAGATATTAAAAATCTTTTGCATATTGATTTATACAAATGAAGATAAAGGATAAATATTTGGTTTTGCTAGATGGATATAAAAACATAAATATTATTATTACCTTAAGGAATTTCATTATATAAAACATGATGTGCTTTTTAAAATCTCAAAAAGTTTATTAGCAAAGTTTCAAAAGAATGGGGTCTGCTCTGCTTTGAGCTATACACTTGTGATCGTATGTAGGTTATGGCTATCATTAAATGGAAAATTGCTTCTATCTTTAAATTTGAATTTTAATGACCTATAGCACTAAATATACATATTTTAATAATATTAGAAATAACACCTTTGCATATTTCATCCTCAGTTCAGTTCAGTCGCTCAGTCGTGTCCAACTCTTTGCGACCCCATGAATCTCAGCACACCAGGCCTCCCTGTCCATCACCATCTCCTGGAGTTCACTCAGACTCACATCCATCAAGTCAGTGATGCCATCCAGCCATCTCATCCTCAGTCAACCCCTTGCCTCCTGCCCCCAATCCTTCCCAGCATCAGAGTCTTTTCCAGTGAGTCAACTCTTTGCATGAGGTGGCCAAAGTACTGGAGTAGATACAAGCTGTCTCTACCAGTACCACTGTCCTTTCCTGAATTTCTTTGTGATGAAATTTGATTTTATGATTAGAGAATAGTAAAGATATGGATTAGATTTTTGCTAATTATACTTTTTTATTTTAAAAACATCTGTCACTACTGTTGCTTTAGTGTTCTTTTAGTAGTTCAAAATGAGAATAAAAGCAACTAATAAAATACTTTAAACTTTGTTCTGACATTATTAATCTAACTAGTGTTTAGGAATATCCCACAGATGGAAAAGCCTGGTAGGCTGCAGTCCATGGGGATGCTAAGAGTCGAACACGACTGAACGACTTCACTTTCACTTTTCACTTTCATGCACTGGAGAAGGAAATGGCAACCCACTCCAGTGTTCTTGCCTGGAGAATCCCAGGGATGGGGAAGCCTGGTGGGCTGCCATCTGTGGGGTCGCACAAAGTCAGACACGACTGAAGCGACTTAGCAGCAGCAGCAGTGTTTAGGGAGCCAGTACAGTGACTGATAGGAATAAATTATTTTTACTCCACTCGACATTGTTATAAATTATATTGGAAAAGTGAGACCAAATCTTGCTGAAGAAGTGCCCCTGCAGCTTTGAGGATGTGTTAATCCTTTTTTCTTTTAAGAAAATTAAATTTAGTTTGTAAACGGTTTATCTGGATAAATTACCCAAATTAAAAGTTACATATTCCAAGATATTTATCTTAAATGTAGACCAATAAGTAAACTTTCAGTTTGTCTAGTGTTTTGAGTGAAACTGCAGTGGTAGTCAAAATAATAAAGCCAATCTTGAAACAGTTAAATTTTGTCAATATCTGGTCAGAGAATGAAGGTAATTCACTAACCAACCCAGTCATATTATTTTCTATCTTTCAAAAATAATAAATACTACCCTAATTTTAGGCTAACCAAGATACTAGAAAAATAAATGAAGAAATCAGAATTCAAGGCATATTTATTCAAATAGACCAGTCATATAGAAATAAACCAAAGAAAGATTACTGGACCCACTTTTTATGTCCCTCAAATCTAAAGGAATATAGAGATTTAGAGAAAGTTCAATTAAGACCCTGACCCTTGTAAAGGACGTCATATTGGTCCACATCTTTTAGTTTCCCATTCTTAATTACTAGAGCTGTCCACACTATTTGAAATAAATCTCTAGAGAAAAATGGAATGTAAACTCTTTCTCCTATGGTTAATGCTTGCTTTATAGATGATGAAGAATAAAATGATTGATCATGTACTATAATGATGGATAAGGACAATTTCTGGAAAGGTCAAACCTATTAAATAAATCTTAGAATATATTTAAAAACATCGTATCTGCCTCACTGGAACAGGGTAACTCTTTTCAATGACAGGTGGCCTTCACATCAGAAGAGTAACAGCAGTAGTAAACAATAGACATTCATACTTTACTAAAAGAGTGGTAGAGAAAGAGTGATGATTGCAAAATTACCACTGCTAAAGTAAGAGCCCATCTTAAATAGAATAAAATAAATAAAGACCTTGACTACAGCTGCATAATCCTGGAACATCCTAATGAAAAGCAATGCAAAACAAACAAATGAAACACAACAACAAATAATCCTTTTCAACAATCAGACATTTGTGGACATGGTAACATACTAATATTGGAAAAATATTTCTTTTCCCATGGCATGCAAAAAATTAATAAATAAAACACTAATAATAAGGTTTTTTAATTAAAAAAAAACATTTGTATCAAACGTATTTTTTTCTACAATATATTGAATAGTTTTTTTTTTCTATCAGTTTAGAAAATTTAAACTGATTTCATTTATATTTTTACAGAATTGTGGAAGCATAAAGCTGAAAGGGACATCAGCTCCTCTTAAAAACACAATACATTTTTTTTTTAAATCTTGGTTTTATTCGTTTTTACAACAAATGCACCATTCTATCCTTATTTACTTATAACTTAATAGGTATAATTTCCTTATTTTAAATTATTTGTGAAACATAGTAGGTGGGAAGAATTCCATAGCATGCTTTCATCAGCCTAATATTAATCTATGTAACCATCCTTCTGGAGATCTATTCCCAAATTCCAATATTTTTTATTTGCTTGAAGGAACTAAAATTCTTCATATTGCCATATTTTGTACTTGCTCTTTTTCTGCCTAGAATTTCCTGCTTAAACCAAATGTCCCTGGAAAGTTTCTTCTGATTCTTTGTAGCTTATTGTAAGCATCATCTCTTCCATAAAGTCTTTCTAGCCTTTCCTAGATAGGGTCGAGTTCTCCCTCAGGTTTTGACGACATTAATGTTGTCACATTTTCTTTTATGCATGCCTCTTTTATACGACTAGGTTAGAAAACCCCAAGTCTTTTCCTCTGTGTGGCTTTTTTATTCTCACAATATTACCATACAACACTTCTGACACAAGATGTATGGGGTGGAAGGATGGGGTTTCTTACACTAGCAATTATCTGCAACATCAGCTAAGTGTCCTGCAACTTAATTCTGACTCTCTTTACCTAGAGAAAATATCAGATCCCACAGATGAAAGGACTGCTTTCAGCCCACTTCAGATGCCATTTAAAAAACCAGGTTATCACCTGTGTTTCTGCTTAGTTACCCAACCAGGGATAGAACCTGTACTCCCTGCACTGGAAGTGCAGAATCTTAACCACTGTGGAACCAGGAAAATCCCTCGCCTATGTTTCTGAACAACCAACTATACATCTGAGGTTGTCTTGACCCTCTCCTCCCATATAATTAATTCTCTAGAGCAGCTCACTGGAGAAAGAGACACCAAACCACTCCAGTATTCTTGCCTGGAATATCCTATGGAAAGTGGAGCCTGGTGTGCTACAGTTCACTGCATCACAAAGAGTTGGACACACTAAGCACATACAAAAAAGAGCAATATTGCATAGGAACCTGGAATGTCTGGTCCATGAATCAAGGCAAATTGGAAGTGGTCAAACAAGAGATGGCAAGAGTGAACGTCTACATTCTAGGAATCAGCAAACTAAAATGGGCCAGAATAAGTGAATTTAACTCAGATGACCATTATATCTACTATGGACAGGAATCCCTCAGAAGAAATGATGTAGCCATCATGGTCAACAAAAGGATCTGAAATGCAGTACTTGGATGCAGTCCCAAAAACTACAGAATGATCTCTGTTTGTCTCCAAGGCAAACCATTCAATATCANGGCCAGAATAAGTGAATTTAACTCAGATGACCATTATATCTACTATGGACAGGAATCCCTCAGAAGAAATGATGTAGCCATCATGGTCAACAAAAGGATCTGAAATGCAGTACTTGGATGCAGTCCCAAAAACTACAGAATGATCTCTGTTTGTCTCCAAGGCAAACCATTCAATATCACAGTTATCCAACTCTATGCCCCAACCAGTAACGCTTAAGAAGCTGAAGTTGAACAGTTTCATGAAGACCTACAAGACCTTTTAGAATTAATACCCAAAAAAGATGTCCTTTTCNCACACTAAACTGTGGAAAATTCTGAAAGAGATGGGAATACCAGACCACCTGACCTGCCTCTTGAGAAATCTGTATGCGGGTCAGGAAGCAACAGTTAGAACTGGACATGGAACAACAGACTGGTTCCAGAGGAAAAGGAGTATATCAAGGCTGTATGTTATCACCTTGATTATTTAACTTATATGCAGAGTACATCATGAAAATTATTGGACTGGAAGAAACACAAGCTGGAATCAAGATTGCTGGGAGAAATATCAATAACCTCAGATATGCCGATTACAACACCCTTATGTCAGAAAGTGAAGAGGAAATAAAAAGCCTCTTGATGAAAGTGAAAGAGGAGAGTGAAAAAGTTGGCTTAAAGCTCAGTATTCAAAAAACAAAAATCATGGCATCCAGTCCCATCACTTCATGGGAAATAGATGGGGAAACAGTGGAAACAGTGTCAGACTTTATATTGGGGACTGTGAAGAAGGCTGAGCGCCGAAAAATGGATGCTTTTGAACTGTGGTGTTGAAGAAGACACTTGAGAGTCCCTTGGACTGCAAGGAGATCCAACCAGTCCATTCTGAAGGAGATCATCCCTGGGATTTCTTTAGAAGGAATGATGCTAAAGCTGAAACCCCAGTAATTTGGCCACCTCATGGCCACCTCATTGGAATAGACTCTGATGCTGGGAGGGATTGGGGCAGGAGAAAAAGGAGATGACCGAGGATGAGACGGCTGGATGGCATCACTGACTCAATGGATGTTAGTTTGAGTGAACTCCGGGAATTGGTGATGGACAGGGAGGCCTGGCATGCTGAGATTCATGAGAGTGCAAAGAACTGGACACAGCTGAGCAACTGAACTGAACTGAACTGAGCACATACACAGAGAAGCTCACAAAACTCAAAGAAACACTCACTTCTGTTTACCAATTTATTAAAGGATATAATAAAGGAGGGGCTTCCCTGATGGCTCAGATGGTAAAGAATCTGCCTGCAAAGCAAGAGACTTTGGTTCAATCCCTGGGTCCAGATGATCCCCTGAAGAAGGGAATGGCTACCCACTCCAGTATTCTTGCCTGGAGAATTCCATGGCAGAGGTGCCTAATGGGCTACAGTCTATGGGAACTCAAAGAATCAGACACAACTGAGCAACTTTTCATGATTAAGAATACAGATGAACAGCAAGATAAAGAGATATGGGGGCAAGGTCTGGGAGGGTCTCAAGGGCAGGAGCTTCCATTCTTATGGAGCTGCCTGTGTCACCCACCAAGGATTTCATAGATTCCTTGACCTGGAAACTCAGAAACCATGCTATTGGAATTTTTATGGAGAATTTATCATATAGGCATGATATATCATTACATCTGTATTTAAACCCCCTCTCTTCTTAAGAGAATTTAAAGGGCAGGAGATGAAAATTCATAACCCTGGTGACTGACCCTCATCCAGGAACCTCAGAAGTCCACAGAGAGTCTCCTAATTAGAACAAAAGTTGCTCTCATCATTTAGGAATCTACAAGTGTTTAAGAGCCCTGTGTCAGGGACTGGAAACAAAGACCAAATATATTTTTCTTATTATACATCACCACATCACAAAGATTCAACACATTATCATAATAACTTCCTGATTGTCTCTTCAACCAGATTTCTAGACTCTCAAGATCTGGACCTATGGAGCAATTATTTATTTATCTGAAAATCTAAAACAGCTCCTAATACATGATATGCATTTAGTTAGCAAATAAATGTGTGAATGACTTAGAGAAACTTCATACAAACTTGCATATAGAATGCTGTCAAATGAAGCTCTAATGACAAACATATTGCTACCACAACCACAGATATGCACATGTTTTACATACTACATTAGTTTCCCAAAGCCACTACAGCAAATTACCAAACATTCATAAGTTCTGAAGACCAGAACATGGACCATGAAGGGCCATTATTCAGCCTATCACTAATACTCAGTTGTTGTCTCATAGATAATTTTATAAATATCATTTAATCTTTTTGATGACATATCTCCATTAATTTGAATCAACTACTTCAATGTGCTATAATAGAGTAACATATCCATTGCAGAAAAGAAACACCTTCCTATACCATAGAGTTTTTAAACTCTTTTTTGAGAGAAGTCTCCATGGCAAGTGGCTGGGAGGAGAAAACATGGCGACAGAGACCTTTCCTCCGAAGATGATATGAGGAAAAGCTTCTAGACATCAAACAAATGAAAACAAACTACGAAGAAGCCAAGCGGAGATTCAAGAGTTCTGTTGTATGGCTTGCCTCTACCCCTGCATGGCCTTTAGGTATGTCCACAGGACCCTTGAGGTATGAAGAAATCAGTTTGAAGAGTGCTAATACCCTTCCTCAAAATTTGAAATTGTTTCTACCACTTGATATTGGTTTTATGTTCTTCTGATTTAGATAGTATTTGTTCCAGGCAACTGACTTTTATTTATTTAGTATTTGAACCTAATATGACAAAAAGTTTGTTAGAAACTGACACTAGAAAACTTGATTGACTGATTTGAGTAACAGAAAGATGTAATTAATGAATATCAACTATGAGGGGCTTCCAGAAGGTTCTAGTGGTAAAGAACCCTCCTGCCAATGCAGGAGATACAAGAGACTGGGGTTCGATCCCTGGGTTGGGGGGATTCCCTGGAGAAGAGAATGGCAACCCACTCCAGTATTCTTGCCTGGAGAATTCCATGGACAGAGGAGGCTGGTGGGCTACAGTCCATGGGGCCACCAAGAGTCAGACATGACCAAAGCGCTTACCATGCACTCACACATCAACTGTGAGTTTACTGATTCAGCTTTACAACATGGAATTTATTTCACATGTTTCTGTCTATTTTGTCTGTTACAAGGAGATTTGAATAAACCAAAACAATGAGAACTATACTCAACAAACACAGCTGAGGATTACATATCAACATAGTTTTTCAAATATAAACTGACTCAATGAGTTTAAGTATTATTTAAATATGTCTAGCATCTCAGTATGTAATTTCAGAAAATATTTGCATTTAATAGTAGTCTTTCTTTCCATTAAAACATGCCATTTCTTATGCTTTTATGTGTTTCAGGTTTTAAAATGACAGATAACAGGATCTCTATATATTTGTATTTAAAAATCATTCTTAAATCTCTCTTGGCCTCAAAACAACTCTGTCAAGTATGTAGGGCAAATGCTATTATCCCATTTACAGATATAAAAATCTCATTTCCAGAAAGTCAAATGTTTTCTCACTAAGCAATTATGATTAATTCCTTCATGTTTGTAATAATACTATTTTAAAGAAGCTATTACTGTTGAGAAAAACTGAGAAAAATTTTGTCTGATGAAGCAGCACAGTACCAATCTTTTCAAGTAATTTTACCAATTCAACTAACTATATTGTCCATATGGCTTCATAACAGTAGCTCATATCACATATATATGTTGATGTCAAAGCACATTATTTAGAAAATCTGTATTTCTGACTATAGATAATTATGTTCATATTTACAGTTGATTAGTTAGGTTTAACATAGAGGACTTGATGTGATTAGCAACTGAATTATGCCTTTTTTTTTTTTTTTACATCAGCTACAGGATAAATTTGATTAAAAAATTTTATTGGAGGATAATTGCTTCTAATACTGTAAATCTGATCGTTTTTAAAGAATTTTTAACCAATGTGAGTCAAAAGGAAAAAAATTAGTAATAAAAAGATTAAAAATACAAATTAAACTGGTTTGTGCAGGGTGATTTTGAAAATTTTGCATCAGAGTAATGGCATAACCAATATTGTGTGTTAGAAATACTAATTTTACCTAAACTGTTGTAATAAAAATCTAATCAGATCAGTTATGAAATCATTGCAATTGTCCATTTGAAAAAATGGTGGCTTAAATCATAGAGATAAAATGTGCAGAGAAAAGAAGGGGTAAGAGTTACAAAAAGTGAATCTGACAAGATTCATCTGATGGCATGTGATGGTAAATCAAGAAAGAGGAATAAATGAAAGATGATTCTAAAATTTTAAGGATGAGAAATTTAGAGAATGATAGTACTTTCAAATAGTACAAGAAATTTTTTTTTTAAGGGTAGAAGTACAAGGAAAAACAAACAAGTTCACTTAAAATATGCTGAGTTTCAGAAATCAGTGTTATATCTAGGTAGAAATATCCTGCAGCTACTAATGTGAAGTTGGATTAAAAATAATAATATTAATAAGACTTTAAATGGAAGTACAGGCTGGAAATCAGCTACACTGACATACCTGAGGCATCTGTATTTACAAATAGGTTTGACAAGAAAAATACTGTATAAAGAAAGTGTTCTGAAGATACAGTTCTTGCAAAATGCCTACAGTTAGAAGACACACATCTTCTTTTACTTTTTTTTCTCTTTCTCTCCCCCACCTCCTCTTCGTTTAAGCACTGGAATGCTCTGAGTTTCCCTGGTTGATTACTTGGAGCTTAGAGATTCAGTACCGGCGGTTCAATGGTAAAGAATCTGAATGCCAAGCAGGAGACACAGGTTTGATCCCTGGGTTGGGAAGATCCTCTGGAGACATAAATGGCACCCTACTCCAGTATTCTTGCCTGGGAAATCCCATAGATAGAGGAGCTTCAGGGGCTACAGTTCATGGAGTCACAGCACAGACTCAGACATGCTGCTGCTGCTGCTGCTGCTAAGTCGCTTCAGTCGTGTCCAACTCTGTGCGACCACTTTAACGGCAGCCCACCAGGCTCCCCCATCCCTGGGATTCTCCAGGCAAGAACAGTGAAGTGGGTTACTNCTGCTGCTGCTGCTGCTGCTGCTGCTAAGTCGCTTCAGTCGTGTCCAACTCTGTGCGACCACGTAAATGGCAGCCCACCAGGCTCCCCCATCCCTGGGATTCTCCAGGCAAGAACAGTGAAGTGGGTTACTTTTTCCTTCCCTAATGCATGAAAGTGAAAAGTGAAAGTGAAGTCGCTCAGTCGTGTCCAACTCTTAATGACCCCAGGCTGCCAGCCTTAATGACCCTCCTCTGTCTTAGTGACTAAGCAGCAGCAGCAGCAGATTCAATACTGCCTTCTTCTCAACACAGTTAAGATCATGGAACTTGCTTTTCAGGCTGTGAGGGATATGCAAATACTGGAATGGATACATTGTATGCAGTTTTCTCTGTCCTTTCTTAAAATATATCCCCTTTACTAAAGTATTAAGGAAAAACATTTATGGTGAAGTACCAACATTTTTTATAACACTCTTTGATGGCTTCCCACTGTAAGTTGAAGATGACTATTTTAGACTGTGCCATTTAATTGGACTCCCCAGTTTCAGTGTTAATAACAGGACCCAAAGTTGGAGAGGCTGGGTGGTGGTGATACTCAGGATTAGAGAAAGAGAGCTAGTTACCTTAGTAGGTTGAAGGGACAAAGGGACATTCAAATAATTTTAACTACAAGATTTGTAGCAAAGTTTAATTGATTATGCAATTGCTATACATGAAAGGAGTTGGTGGTCATTTTGATATTGATTGATCTTTATATTCAGAAAAAAAAAAAATTTTGTCTAGAGATTGTAGTTTCAATGAGTTCCAGATCTAAGCTGGTTGTACAACTGGAGACTTTATTTATAGGGAAAGTCTCTGTGTTCTGTGCTTAGTTGCTCTGTCGTGTTCAACTCTTTGTAACCAAAAAAACTGAAGCCCACCAGGCTCCTCTGTCCATGGGGATTTCCAGGCAAGAATACTATAATGGTTTGCCATGCAGTGTAGGAGACCTGAATTTGATCTCTGGGTTGGGAAGATCCCCTGAAGGAGGGCAAGTCTAGCTCACTGTAAATAGGCCACTTGCAATGGAGATGCAAACATGTATTCTGAATCTTCCTTTAAACCATTTCCAGAGACACTTGGCTACATTAGTCGCTCAGTCTTGTCCAACTCTGTGATTCCATGGACAGTAGCCCACCAGGCTCCTCTGTCCATGGGATTCTCCAAGCTAGAATACTGGAGTAGGTAACCATTCCCTTCTCCAGAGGATCTTCCCCACCCAGGGATCAAACCCATGTCTCCTGCATTGCAGGAGGATTCTTTACTGTCTGAACCACCAGGGGATCCCTAGACGGTGTTTATACCTGATAAAATGGGAATACCAGAGATTATTAAACACTTACTCTAAAGTAGCATCAATTACCATGATTCAATCATCAGTAGTGTGATTTGCTTACAGAAGTTAGGTGACAGATGAAATCATATCCCAATTCCAGTTNGCATTGAAGGAGGATTCTTTACTGTCTGAACCACCAGGGGATCCCTAGACGGTGTTTATACCTGATAAAATGGGAATACCAGAGAGTATTAAACACTTACTCTAAAGTAGCATCAATTCCCGTGGAACCAAAACATTACCATGATTCAATCATCAGTAGTGTGATTTGCTTACAGAAGTTAGGTGACAGATGAAATCATATCCCAATTCCAGTTTACAGTGGCCTCAATAGCTATTTTTTTAGTATTAAAAAAGTATGATTTTTCCAACTGGAATCTCAAATGGTAAAGAATCTGCCTGCAGTGTAGGAGATCTGGCTTTGATCCCTGCATCAAGAAGATCCCCTAGAGAAGGGAATGGCAACCCACTCCAATATTCATGCCTGGAGAATTCCACAGACAGAGAAGCCTGCTGGGCTTCCATGGGGTTGCAAAGAGTCAAACACAACTGAGCAACTAATACTAGTATCTAAAACTATAGCTACCATAGAAATATCTGGCAACTAACAGAATCCTTTCATTTGTTCCATGCCCTATATTTGTAAAAAGATCCAAAACAAATTAAGAAAAATGCCCTGAAAGTTGACTCCCTTCTACAACTGCAATAATAATCTAAACACATCAAATTGACATAGCTCCTGATATTCAATATACATGTAATTCCTTAGCAGACTGTTTGTTTGTTTTTTCTTTTAATTCCAAGTATTTGCAACAATCATTTATAGTTTGTCTTTATCTAGAAAGGACCCATGTGCACCTTTACTGTCTTAAATTCAAGTTAGGTCAAATCTATTGCATTCTGTTGTGTTAAGAACTATAAAGCATAATTCTTGAATGTTACTTTGTTAATATCATCCTACAAGACTGAAGTAGCAAGTATCATAGATGGTAGATGCCATAGTAACTAAAATAACATCTTTGTTATAAGCTGAGAAAAAAAAAAGTGCTATACACACAAATGTGAGGTCTGCCACATTAGAGAAGCTTTAGGGGTCCAGTGGTCTTGGAATGCCAAGATGTTTCTCTAAAATGAGTGACAATTTGCAGCATTTTGCACCACTCACCATGAAGAAGGAGGCACAACAGATGGTGAGCCTATTTAGGTTTGATGTCTGCTGTTCTGATTCACTTATTTAGTAATCAATAAGTCTGTTAACTTTAACTGGACCCAATGCAAAACGTGGCTCATGCAGTTATGGGTCTTATGTCAACCACTATGAGAAGCACATGCTGTGGTTAGTTGCTATTTATAGGAGAGATATAAAGCAGACCTGAATATAATATGTAGGATGAAGAATCATCAGTGAGAAAAAAAAAATCTGTTTGTCTCAATCTTAAGAGATTTTAAGATTCTCTGTTATGCATAGTTATTAGAGCAACAGCAGGATAATATGACAGCTTTTGAGACCTTGGTTAGAAGTGAGAAGTGCTTTTACCAGGGATCTCATTCATGGGAACTGAGACTGATCATGGACATTTTAGATTTTACATGTCCTGAAATCAACAGACATTGAGAAGATTATTATTCTGGTTAGATTGACATTTCCTTATTACCAGGGAAAAACAGGGTTCTGCTTTCACAGTTGGAAGCAAGAACATTATATTGGAACCCAGGAGATTCAAGAGGATGATGCTTAGAGATCTCAAGCTCATGAATAATAATGAATGGGAAAGCAGGACAATCAATAAAGGCAGAATTGACTTAAGACCTAGATTCCATTGGAATAGTCAATTAGATAACCCAACAGATAGAGCAATCCTGGCAGCTGGTAGAGGATAAGGAGAACAGAAAATAGATAATAGTGAAAGAAAGTTATGATTTTTAAAATGGACCTCATGACCAGAAAGAGTCAGGGACTATAGAAATTTTACTCATCTTTCTTTCCTTTCCTCCTTTTCTAAGCCAATACTATAAAAAATAATAATTATATGTATTAGTATCATTTAGCTCCTAGATAAGAATAAAGTGATCTGACATCATCCCATGATATTGAGTCTGATTGTAGTTTATGTTTCATCTGCACCATAAATAAGAAACTCTTCATTTGAGTGGATAACAAAAGAAGTAGTTTATGTTTAGTTTATGCCATCTTCCCCAGCTCTAACCCATGCATTCTCTTTCCTGTTCAGAGCTCCAGGCGGTTGATACCATGGGCACCATTTTGCTTTTAGTTGAGTTGGGCAAGTGACGGGCACCAGTGAGGGGTTAAGGGAAAGAGAAATAGCTCAGAATATTTTCTTCCTCCACACTTCAACTATAACCCTCATGACTGTAACTCCCCCAAAGAACTGGCCCTTCTTCAGGTTCTAGCTCCCACTGGATTTCAGTAACACTATTTTCCTCTTTTCTTCTTCAACCCTATGGGTGTAATGACACTTTCTGTTGTTACCTGAATTCCTCTAAAATCTTTCTTCATCTTCATATGCAGTCACCTCAGTAATTCTCTTTAATTTTAACCATCTGACTGGTTTTTATGTTATGCCAGTGCCTTAAATGACACAACACACTTTCCTCTGATTGTTTTCATCCCTCCAATATGAGTTATGTGTGTAGTGCTTTCCAGACAAGAATACTGGAGTGAATGCCCTCCTCCAGGAGTTTTTCCTGACAAGGGTATTAGGCCCATGTGTGTCTGTGTCTCCTTCATTGCAGGAAGATTCTTTACCCACTGAGCCACCTGGGAAGCCCAAAGTTATGTATTTGCTCCATATACTTCTGTGGCTGGTACTGTAAAATCCCAGTTGTAATCATTAACACATAGCTTTGTCATCATTTGTCTNAATATGAGGTATGTGTGTAGTGCTTTCCAGACAAGAATACTGGAGTGAATTTCCATGCCCTCCTCCAGGAGTTTTTCCTGACAAGGGTATTAGGCCCATGTGTGTCTGTGTCTCCTTCATTGCAGGTAGATTCTTTACCCATTGAGCCATCTGGGAAGCCCAAAGTTATGTATTTGCTCCATATACTTCTGTGGCTGGTACTGTAAAATCCCAGTTGTAACCATTAACACATAGCTTTGTCATCATTTGTCTTCTTTGTATTTACAATAGCTAGAACATGGAAGCAACCTAGATGTCCATCAACTGATGAATGGATAAAGAACTTGTGGTACATATACACAATGGAATATTACTCAGTCATAAAAAGGAATGCATTTGAATCAGTTCTGATGAGGTGGATGAACCTAGAACCTATTATACAGAGTGAAGTATGTCAGAAAGAGAAAGATAAATATCGTATTCTAATACACATATACAGAACCTAGAAAAATGTCACTGAAGAATTTATTTACAGGGCAGCAATGGAGAAACAGACACAGAGAACAGACTTATGGACATGGGGAGAGGGGAGGAGAAGGTGAGATGTATGGAAAGAGTAACATAGAAACTTACATTACCATATGTAAAATAGATAGCCAAAAGGAATTTGCTGTATGGCTCAGGAAACTCAAACAGGGGCTCTGTGTCAACCTGAGGGGTAAGATGGGAAGGGAAATGGGAGGGAGTTTCAAAAGAGTGGGCATATATGTATGTCTATGGCTGATTCATGTTGAGGTTTGACAGAAAACAACAAAATTCTGTAAAGCAAATATCCTTCAATTAAAAAAAGTTAAAAAGAAAAAAGATGTAATGAAAGAAATCTGGAACTTTTTCTCTTCTTTTTACAGTTATATATTTCTAGGATATATATTTCTTGGATAATTTGTGACATGTAACAAGTATTCAAAAGATCTTGTTAAATGAATGAATGAATGAAGATTGTCAGAATTTCAAGAAGTCCTTACATCATTAAGAGTTAAACTAAAAGTTTGATCCTCTAAGGAATCCAAGGAAGAATTACATTTTAAGAAAAAAGTGGCACATGGAAAAAAGTCAAAGGGAGAACAAAACAATGATTTGAGATTATGTAGATATATCAGTTACAGAAAGTTAAACAGAAAAAGTGCAAAGACAAAGAAGAGAGAGAGACAAACCATCACTGTTTCAGTAATGGAATAGAGGTAGATTGCAATCAGGCACAAAATAACCAGAACTTCATAAAATGGAATGAAGGAATAAAAACTTTTGTATTAATTTTGTGGGTAAATACCAGAAAGTGAGGTGATAATAAATTCAGATATTATCAGAGGCAGAAGTGTGTTTANAATAGAGGTAGATTGCAATCAGGCACAAAATAACCAGAACTTCATAAAATGGAATTAAGGAATAAAAACTTTTGTATTAATTTTGTGGGTAAATACCAGAGAGTGAGGTGATAATAAATTCAGATATTATCAGAGGCAGAAGTGTATTTATAGGAATGAAAGAAAATGTAAGATGACCAGAAGACAATAATTTGGGGGATTTGAAGTGACTAACCAAAAGTAGTAGAAAGTAGGAAATCAAATGATATCAGATATCTGCCTGGCATAACAAACAATTCAAAAAAAAAAAGTTGATGACTGATCAAATGAGAATTGTTGAACATCTGCAAATTGTAATTAAAATGAAGAAAAAGTGCATTGTGAATATTAGGGAAAGGTGATACGAAATAAAACAAATTATATAGTTTATACTATTAGATATCATAAAGGATACAGGGCAAATTAGCAATATTCATCTCAACGTTTTATTCATTAAAAACACACTGAAACTAACAACTGTGAGAGAAAGACCTCATAGAAGATTTCTTGAGGCTCAGTTAGGAACTGATACACAGCCTTCTTCAGATGTAATTTTTATTGAACTAAAGTTGATTTGTAGACTCAGAGAAGATCCAAGGCTATTAAATTTACAGAGATGTGGAGCTGATTTGAAGAGTTCTCCAGGGACTTTCTTTTTCTTTTTGTACAAAACACAACTATTTCCTAAATCCACCTAGAGTCAAGGGTCATTTTAGTGCACCATGGTTTTTGCTTGTTTTTGTTTTTCACAATTTTCCAGTATCTGGGGTGTATCTATTTGGTTTTGTTGTTAATATAACTACTTAGAGTTTTGCTGTTTTAAGCTCATCTAATTATAATCATTCATACCAGAATCTCTATGGAGAAATATTCATTACAATCAGTTCTGATGAAGTTTTTTTTTTTTTTTTTTCATTTAAAGCAAAACCAAAAAAGCNAACTACTTAGAGTTTTGCTGTTTTAAGCTCATCTAATTATAATCATTCATACCAGAATCTCTATGGAGAAATATTCATTACAATCAGTTCTGATGAAGTTTTTTTTTTTGGTCATTCAAAGCAAACCCAAAAAAGCTGACAATTCATTGAATTCACTCAATATTAAAATTAAAATTATCAAAGTCTATCATGGCTTTGACTTCATAGCATTTTACAAACTAATTAAAGAATATGTAATCAGAAGCTTAATTTTTGTATCTTGAGTCTCATATTTCAAGTAGTGATAGAATGTGGTACAGAATTGTTTAAGTAAGTGGTTGAAACAAAATGAATGTTGAAGCTATTATAGTTAAGAAGTGTTGAAGACACAAACAATTAGACCAAATTGTTGAAAGAAGTATCACTTGGTACTGGAGTTTTTGTGAGTCATTATATTTAGAATAGTATATTTATTGTTGTTGTTTAGTTGCTAGGTCGTGCCTGACTCTTTGAAACCATGTGGACTGTATATAGTCCACTAGGCTCCTCCATCCATTGAATTTTCCAGGCAAGAAAACTGGAGTGGGTAGCCTTTTCCTTCTCTAGGGTATCTCCAACTCAAGGATTGAACCCATGTCTCCTGTACTGGCAGGTGAACTCTTTACCACTGAGCCATCAGGGAAACCCAGAACAGTACCTTTACTAAATAATTACTATGTGCCAACAATTATAGGATGCATTTTGGGTAGCACACATATCATATTTCAAGAGCACTATGAATAGAAGTGATTGCCCCATAATCAATGAAAAATAATAGTCTAGTTGTTGGAGGAAATCCTGCTGATCTGATTCAAGTTTGGTAGATATTAGCTGGGCTTATCTTTGTATTTGTGACTTTGTATTAGCTGATTAGTAGACTAGGAACTAGATGGTCAAAGATAATCACAGTCAAGGTGATTCATCTCTAGTCCTTGTGATTTATCTCCTTTACTGAGTTTGCTATCATAGCAGAATTAGAGTTCTGAGAAAGAAGTCTCTTCAATCTAGTTTAGAAATTGTCAACTTTCATATCCCCCGCCCTCCACACACACATCTTATTTTCNTTTCCTCTATCTGCCTAGCACTCTGGAGCATGGAGTTTGTTTCACTGAGACCTATTCAGTTTCTGATACAAATTATAAAACAGTCAGCTAAAGATTAGAAAGATAATACACTAGGTTCTTAAACTAATTGATTATCTTAAACTGCATTATTCAGTATAATCTCAGTTATGCTGCAGTAGCAATGGCCCTATAATCTTAGTGACTTTTCACAATATTTCATGCTCAAGATTGTATCCATTTCAGGTCAATCGCAGCTCTGTTTCACATTCTCTGTATTGTGGGATCTCTGTTTAAGTAGGTTGCTGGATCAAGACAGTCTCACTGTAGAAAGAAAAGTGTTATCTGAATGCACTGCAGGGTTTTCCTTATTTTTTTACCCAGAAGAGGAACATACAACTTTAATTCGTATTTCAGGGCAAAAACCCTGTCATATTGCCAAGGCTGATGACAGTGGAGTGAAAAAAAAAAAAAAAGGATTCACCTTCCAGATCAAGACCAGTAGACAGTAACAGGGAAACTTATACTATCATACGTAAAATAAATAGCCAATGGGAATTTTATGCATGACTCAAGGAACTCAAACTGGGGCTCTGTTAGAGGTGTCGAATGGGGAGGGTGGTAGGAGCGGGGCTCAAGAGGGAGGAGACATATCTATACCTAAGGCTGATTCATGTTGATGTTTGGAAGAAACCAACACAATACTGTGAAGGAATTATCCTTCAATAAAAAATAAATAATTCAAAAAAATAAAAAAAGACCAGAGGTAGGAGTGAAAATACATTTAGAATCTCAAGTTTCTTCCTAAAGATGTAATACATACCTTACAACATGGATCCTCGAAGACTTTCCTAATACAAGAAGACCCCTATTTATGAATGAGTTCTGTTCTGAGAATGAGTTTCTAAGTCCAGTTTATTCTTAAGTCCAACAAAGTTAACCTAAGTAGCTAACTAACAATTGGCTGTGTAGTACTAGGCTGTAATAGGTTTATAATACTTTCCACACAAATAATACATTTAAAAAACAAACACAAAAAATAAGGAAAATATTTTTAATCTTATAATAGCTTGTAAAGTACAACAGTATAGTCCAACAGTTGGCATACAGGGGCTGGCATCAAGTGAACAAGGAAGAAGAGTTACTGACTAGAGGAGGGAGAGGAGGTAGAAGATGGTAGAGCTGAAGGATCATTAGCAATGGGAGATGGAGGACAAGCAGCAGCAGTTTTACCCACATCTGACATTGATGGCATGGGTTCTGGATCCTTACTGGAACCAGTTGCACATTCACATCTTTGAACATTAGCAACATGAAGGTTCATATGTAGGGGACTTCAGTTCAGTTCAGTCACTCAGTCATGTCTGACTTTTTGTGACCCCATGAATTGCAGCACTCCAGGCCTCCCTATCCATTACCAACTCCTGGAGTTCACTCAGACTCACGTCCATCGAGTCAGTGATGCCATCCAGCCATCTCATCCTCTGTTGTCCCCTTCTGCTCTTGCCCCCAATCTCCATAGCATCGTATAGCAAAGGTTTCAGTTTTTTTAATACGTATTTTTTTCTTTTTCTTTATTGTAGCTAAATATCTATAACATGCAACTTTATCATGGTTAAATGTCTATACCATTAACCATACACTTGCAAATATTTTAACCTGTTTATAGAGTATGGTTCAGTGGCATTAGGTACATTCACATTGTTGTGTAACCATCGCCACTGTTCATCCCCAGCTTTTTCACTTTCCCAAACTGAAGATCTATACCTATTACCCAGAACTCTCCATTACCCATTCTTCTTCCCTGGTATCTACAATTTTAATTTCTGTCTCTATGAAATTGACTATTTTAGGTACCATACATTAGTGGAATCATACATACCTGTCATTTGTACCTGGTTTGTTTCACTTAGCATGTTATCTTCAGTTTGTCCATGTTATAGTGTCAGAATTACCTTCCTTTTTGTAGTTGAACAATAATCTATTGTGTGCATTGTGTTGGCCAAAAAGTTCTTTGTGTTTTTCTGTATTATCTTGTGGAAAAACCCAAATGAACATTTTGGCCAACCTCATATGTATATTTTATTTATTCCTTCATCTGCCGAGGGACAATTGGGTTACTTACACTTTTGGTCAACTGTGAATAATGTTGCTCTGAACATGGGCATACAATAGCTTTCTGAGTCCCTGCTTTCAATTATTTTGGGAATATACACACAAGTGGAGTTGCTAAATTATTTGGNTTGGGTTACTTACACTTTTGGTCAACTGTGAATAATGTTGCTCTGAACATGGGCATACAATAGCTTTCTGAGTCCCTGCTTTCAATTATTTTGGAAATATATACACAAGTGGAGTTGCTAAATTATTTCGTGATTTTAATTTTTTGAAATCTATCTTAGCACCATTTTCCACAGAAGCTGCACTCTTACTTTCCCACCAGCAGTGCACAAAGTTTCCAATTTCTTCACATTCTTGCCAACACTTGCTACTTTCCATTTTTGTTGTTTGTTTATTTACTTTGTTTTGTTTTTAATAACTATACTAATGAGTTGTGAAGTGGTGAACCATTCTGTGTTCTCAATCTCTGTCTGACTCTGCAACTAAACGAACTATAGCCCATCAGCCTCCTCTATCCATGGGAGTGTCCAGACAAGAATACTGGAGTGGGTTGTCATTCCCTTTCCCAGAGGATTTTCCCAATCCAGGGACTGAACTCAGGTCTCCTACACTGAAGGCAAATTATTTACCATCTGATTCTCCATGGNAGTTGTGAAGTGGTGAACCATTCTGTGTTCTCAATCTCTGTCTGACTCTGCAACTAAATGAACTATAGCCCATCAGCCTCCTCTATCCATGGGAGTGTCCAGACAAGAATACTGGAGTGGGTTGTCATTCTCTTTCCCAGAGGATTTTCCCAATCCAGGGACTGAACTCAGGTCTCCTACACTGAAGGCAAATTATTTACCATCTGATCCTCCATGGAGGAGAAGGCGATGGCACCCCACTCCAGTACTCTTGCCTGGAAAATCCCATGGATGGAGGAGCCTGGTGGGCTGCAGTCCATGGGGTCGCTAAGAGTCGGATATGACTGAGCAACTTCACTTTCACTTTTCACTTTCATGCATGGAGAAGGAAATGGCAACCTACTCCAGTGTTCTTGCCTGGAAAATCCCAGGGACAGGGGAACCTGGCGGGCTGCCGTCTCTGGGGTCTCACAGAGTCGGACATGACTGAAGTGACTTAGCAACCACCATGGAAGCCTGACTCCTTATGAACTTGATCCTAATTCCTCTCACTTATTCAAGGAGCTCATTTTTTTTTTAATGAAAATTTTCCTGTTCTGCACATTCAACTTGTTTTCTCTAATAGATTGACATAGTCATACAAACATGCTATAACATTTTTAAAATTGCTTTTTAGACTTCTGATTTTAGCCCTCCTTGACCTTGGAAGTTGCCACCTCTGTCATTACAGCAAGAAAAATTGCTGAAAATCAATGACTTAACACTTAATGCAACCCTTAAATGGTAATTTTAATGAAGTGCCTGAGACTAAGGATAAACAAGCATAAGAATGTCAATCTTAGGAGACCTCCAGATTTTCTTGAACTTTACACCAAGGAAACTCATCAGTCCCTCAGGGTGAAGCTCTGAAAATGATCCCTCATGGATTTTTCAGGAAGAGAGAGTAATTCCATATTGAAGAAGTTCATCCCTCATACCCCAGGCACTATTATCTTTCCTATCTCACTTGAGAAAGGAGAAAACAAAAACACTAAATGCAGTCAAACTGGATTAGGACTTCATGGAACTATATGAGAACTCAACAGGCAGATAAGGGTGTAATTGACAAGGGTTAAAGAAAGGGTTTAGTGATATACTAAAGAAACAGTTGTGGAAGTCACAGCTCTGAGACACAGACTTGCTACAACAGAAATTCAATAAGAAAACAGTAGAATAATAACCCTTCCCACACATTACAGCTCACCAGTGGGGCACTAGTATATTAACAGTGGATTACAGCTGAAAGAACTGCAACACACAATCTCTCCCTCTCATGAGGAACACAGAGGGAAACCCAGAGTAAAGCGGAGAAGAAAAAAACAGAGACTAGAGTAATTTAAAGCTTTTGGCATCAATAGCTACCCCAAACATTAAATACAACCTACCTCTTACCCTGATTAGTATAAACCTCACACTGAAGAATTGATGCTTTTGAACTGTGGTGTTGGAGAAGACTCTTGAGAGTCCCTTGGACAGCAAGGAGATCCACCCAGTCCATTCTGAGGGAGATCAGCCCTGGGATTTCTTTGGAAGGAATGATGCTAAAAGCTGAAACTCCAGTACTTTGGCCACCTCTTGTGAAGAGTTGACTCATTGGAAAAGACTCTGATGCTGAGAGGGATTGCGGGGAGGGTGAGAAGGGGATGACAGAGGATGGGATGTCTGGCTCAATGGGCTTGAGTGTGGGTGAACTCCGGGAGTTGGTGATGGACAGGGAGGCCTGGTGTGCTGCGATTCATGGCGTCACAAAGAGTCGGATAAGACTGAGCAACTGAACTGAACTGAAAGGCTCATGTACCTCAGTACCCATTATCCAATACAACATCTCTTGTTTGTTTGTTTTAATTTAAAAGTGTCAAAAGGAGAAAAGAAAAAAGCAGTAGGGAAAGTGAAGTCAAATCAGAACCAAACTGAGATATATCACAGATATGAAAATTATAAGACTGGCAATTTAATATACCCATGATTAATATGTCAAGGGCTTTAATGGAAAAGGCACACACCATGCAAGAAAGATGACTTACGTAAACAAGAAGACGGAGGCTTTAAGAAAGAAAGGGAAAAAAAAAAAAAAAACAGGTTTTGGAAATTAAAGGGATCCCAGGTGGCGCAGTGATAAAGACTCTGCCTGCCAATGCAGGAGACTCAAGAGATGTGAGTTCAATCCCTGGGTAAGGAAGATCCCTTGGAGTAGGAAAAAACACAACAGAAACGAAGAATAAATATTTATTGACAACACATAAATAAATTTCTGAGGAAATTATTGGTGAATTTGAATAGCTAAATAAAACAACATACAAAGCTGAAATAAAAAGACAAAGAAAAAATAGAAGCATAACAAAACATTCAATAACTGTGAAATGATTTTTATGCATCACAATGTAACTAAAATACCAAAAGGAAAAGAATAAAGCAGCAAAAATATTTTCAGTAATAACATTTGAGAAATTTACAAAATTCATGACTGACACCAACCACAAGCCTAGTTCAGAGAACATCAACTAAAATTAATGAGAAAAAGAAAAAAAAAAAAAAGAAGAACTAGAACTATTACATTCAAACAGTAGAAATCTAAAGACAAAAAAAAAAAAATCTTTAAAAAAGCTTGGAAAAAAAACTCACTTTATTTATAGAGGCAAAGAATATAACTATAGTGGAATTCTTGTCAGAAATCATTTAATAAGAGTAAAATAAAAAATTAAAGTTGAAAAAATCCAACCTAGAATTCTATATTTAGCAAAAGCATCCTTCAGAAGTAAAGGAGAATAAAAATTTTTCTCAGATAACCATAAATTGAGGAATTCAGCAGCAGCACACCTACCCTGCATAAAATGTTTAAGAGCTCTTTAGAAAGAAGGAAAACAACATAGGCAGAAACTTTGATCTATATAAAGAAAGGAAAAGCTTTAGGTAAGGAATAAATAAACATGAAATTAAATCCCTTACATTTATTACAATTAATTGATAAAAAGATATCTGTTTGTTTAAAGTGGGCTTCTCAGGTGGTGATAGTGCTAAAGAATCTGTCTGCGAATGCAGGAGTCATAAGAGAGGCTGGTGTGATCCCTGAGTTGGGAAGATCCCTCCATAGTAATTATATAATGGGTGAATAGAATTACTTGTGTATAAGGAAATGACAACAATGTTATAAGAGATGGGAGGAAGGAATTGATTTTAAGGTAACCACATTCCATGTGAGACCATATAAGGTTATTTGTATTATAATTTAAAGTAAAGTTAAATTACTTAAAAATGTGTATTCTAAACTCTAGAACACATTGAAGAAGGCAATGGCAACCCACTCCAGTGTTCTTGCCTGGAGAATCCCAGGGACGGGGGAGCCTGGTGGGCTGCTATCTATGGGGTCGCACAGAGTCGGACATGACTGAAGTGACTTAGCAAAGTACTATAGAAATTATAAAAGTAGGACAATTGATGTTCTAAAGGAAGAGATAATCATATAAAATACCAAATTAAAATGAGAAGATTTTAAAGGAGGGAGATAAAGAGAAATGCAAAGGGAGTGAATAGAAACCAGTTATAAGCATGATAGATATTAAGAAACATATATCAAAATATTTTTAATTTTCTGTCTAAATTTACCAATTAAATGATTGTCAGAGTAGATTTAAAAAATTATGTTGTATACAAGAAGCCCATTTTAAATTTAAAGACTTTAAATTTTAGAGGTTAAAATTAAAGGGATAGAGAGAACCATCCAATAACAACACTAATCAAAAGAGAGCAATGTAGCTATAATAATTTCAGACAGAGTAGAATCCACAACAGGAAAATTAATAGAGATAAAGAAAGGCATAATTGTAAAGGGGTCAACTTTCTAATAACACATTACACTCCTAAACGTGTATGTCTGAAACAGAAGAGCATCAAATTGCACTAAAAGTAAAAGAAGAAATAAAAATTTCACCATTGAGACCAATACCCCTCCAACAGCAATTGACAGATCATAGAGATAAAAAATCAGCATGAACATAGATGATCTGAACTATATTATTAAACAATGCCATATAATTGTTATTTAGATTTCTCCAACCAACAACAGCAGAGTACACACTCTTCCCAAACCACATAGAACATTCACCAAGAGAGACTTATGAAGGCCATCAATTGAAATTAGACAAAGTCCTCAGATAACAATGGAATTAAACTAGAAAACAATACCTGAAAAGACAGGCAGAAAATCACCCAAACACTTGGAAGTTAATTTGCACACTTCTAATAATTCGTGGTTTCAAAAAGTCTCACAGGAAAATTAAAACATTTTGAACAAAATGAAGATTAGAATGTAGATTATCAAAAGTTGTGAGATACTCTGGAAGCAGTGTTCAGAAGAAAATGTAAAAGAAAAAAGAGAAATCTACAATGAATAACTTAGTTTCTACCTCAGGAAGTTAGAAAGAAAAGAGAATTTAAGATTCAACAAGAAAATACAAATAATAAATATTAGGGCAAAAATAAAACTGAAAAATAGGCTGAAAAAAGAGAATATCAGTCAAACTAAAACCTGATTACTAAAAATATTGATAAAATTAATAAATTTATAGTTAGGCTAATCAAGAAAATAGAGGACATAAATTACTAGTGTCAAAAAGTAAGGATGGGTCATCATTACTGATTCCATGCATATGAATGAGAAAGAAACATATCAGCATCTCTATGCGCACAAATTTTATAACCAATTTTTTTAAATGCAAAAAGTACAAAACTCACACAGAAGAAATAGACATGATCTGAATAACCCCATAACTATTAAGGAAATGGAGCTAACAATTCATAATCTTCTCAGAAAAGATAACATTAAGCCCAGCTGGTTTCACTGATGAATTCTACCAAAGAAATAATACAAATTCTTTATCATAACTTCAAGAAAATAGAAGCAAAAAGAACACTGTCTAAGTCATGTTATAAGGTCAATGTTACCCTAATATTGAAAAGAGATAAATACATTACAAGACAGGGGGATTACAAACCAAGATCATCAAAAACAGAAAAGTCTGAGAAACTGTCACAGTTAAGAGGAGACTAAGGACACATAACTAAAAATAATGGATCCTGGCTGGGATACTGGAATTGAAAAAAGATACTAAGTTAAAATTAAGGAATTTAATATGTCTATATTCTAGTGAATATATACTGCAGTTAATAATAGTGTATTGTTTGTTTATTGCTAGTGACAAATCTACCATATTAATGTTAAATGTTAGTAATATGAGTCTGAGTGTGGATACACGAGAACACTGTAATACAACTCTGACTGCTAAGGGTTTTCTTTTGGTGATAATGAAAATGTTCTGTAGTGATGATTGCATAACTCTGTGAATATGCTAAAAACCACTGAACTGTACACCGGAACAGGATGAATTTTAGGATATGTGAATTAAATCTCAATAATGCTTTTAAATTTTTTTTTAATAAAATGAAGCAAATGCATGAAGTACACATTTTTAAATCATTAAGTTCTATTTTGTTACTTTTATGATATGTTTGAATTATATTAAATTGATGTATGTACATATTACCAGTACTCCCAAGTGGAGGCTTAATAAATATTTGTTGAAAAAAAAAATCAAACATATGTAGATAAAGCTAATGTGTAAACTTTCTTCACTATAGGTTTCTAAACACTGAATTCTCTNATATTAAATTGATGTATGTACACATTACCAGTACTCCCAAGTGGAGGCTTAATAAATATTTGTTGAAAAAAAATCAAACATATGTAGATAAAGCTAATGTGTAAACTTTCTTCACTATAGGTTTTTAAACACTGAATTCTCACTTTTTTTCCTATAATTTAACTGTCACTGAATTCCACCTTCATGTTAAATTATTCAGTCAGTGGATTCTTGTAGGTACAATCATGTGAATACCTTACTTGTCCGTTCTGTCGCTGAGTTACTTCCTTGTTGGTTTGGAAAGACATCCCTTTAATAGCTCCGTTTCCTTGTCAAAGTTTTATTGCAATGATGCTGCTCTTGACACTGCTTTAAGTGAAAATGTTACTATACTACTTCATAGATATTCAGAACCTTTCAGGTTTTGGATGAAGAGGTCTGATTGAAAATCAGAGACAGACACATACAGAGAATTCCAAGTTCCCAGTTGCCTTGAAGTTAACTGGAGTGGGCACTTGATTATTATGAAGGTTAGAATTGGATTGAAGAATCATACTTAAAGGTGTAATAGAGCTCAGAAAGTGCCAGACCTTAGAAGTACCTGGCCCTTGATTGTAGCAGCTGGAAATGATTTAACAAGCACTTGAGGTGACAGAATCAAATGCTTTATATGATGAATGGGCTGTTTCAATATACTAAATTATTTTGCTCTTTAAAACTCAGAATTAAATAGTTTATTTTTTTCCGGGGGGTGGGGGGTGGGAGTGGGCAGGAGGTGAAGAGCTCCAGTAGAAAGGCACAAAATCATATACATAAAAAAATGGGATCTCAGATCACACTATGAACATATTTTTTTGGCTTTATGTTCTGTATTAACTGTGCACATACTCAGTTGTACCCTACATTTTGCAACCCCATGGACTGTAGCCTGCTAGGCTCTTCTGTCCACAGGATTCTCCAAGCAAGAATACTGGAATGGGTAGCTATTTCTTACACCAGGGGATCTTTCTGACCCAGGGATCCAACCTGGATTGGCAGGTGGTTTTGTTACCACTGAGCCACCTGGGAAGCCCTAACAATAAACTATATATTCCTTTATTAATGAAAGGAAAATTATATCTCAGTGATTATCTCTTGCAGCATTTGTGAAGACTCTGTCTTTAGAGAAATAATATTGGGTGGCAGTTTAAAGCAGCTTTAAAGCACAACTTTCAGACACATTAAGAAGTTATCATTTTATTTGATATGTAAAGATATTAGTTTCTTACATTTCTTTCTTGAATCCATTGACTAGCTGGAGTTATTCATTTGTTTGTATCTTTCATTCATTTATTCAATCATTCTTGTGTTCTTGAGCACTAGTCATTTTCTAGGCACTTGGCTCACACTCTGTAGCGTCTGCATACAATGTGGGAGACCCAGGTTCAGTCCTTGGGTTGAGAAGATCCCCTGGGGAAGAAAATGGCAACCCACTCTAGTACTCCTGCCTGGAAAATCTCATGGACAGAGGAACCTGGTAGGTTACAGTCCATGGGATCTCAAAGAGTCGGATATGACTGACCGACTTCACTTTCTTTTCTTATACAACTACACCCTAGGAATAGAACATTTTCTAAAAGAACCCTTGCTCTTAAGAGAAATTATCGTGTATAGGTAGCAATCACTTTAAACAGTAACTTTCTCACTATGGAAAGAACAATCTGTATTTGTGGGTTATGTACTGCTGTCAAAATTTCCTTTTTTTTTTTTTCTTGAAAATTTTGCTAAACTTTGAGCATTAGTATTCCTTGATTTGATTAGTTTCATGCCATCCAAATTGCTGCTCTGTTACATTTATTAGCAGGTCCTAAACTAATGAAGTAAAAATAAGATCCCAAATAACTAATTTCCCATGTTTATGTGTGTATAAGAAGACATAGTTATATCAATAGTAAATCAAAAAATATCTAATTTAAATAAATATCAGTTCAGTTCAGTTCAGTCGCTCAGTCGTGTCTGACTCTTTGCGACCCCATGAATCATAGTACACCAGGCCTCCCTGTTCATCATCATCATCTCCCAGATTTCACTCAGACTCACATCCATCGAGTCAGTGATATCATCCAGCCATCTCATCCTCGGTCGTCCCCTACTCCTCTTGCCCCCAATCCCACCCAGCATCAGAGTTTTTTCCAATGAGTCAACTCTTCTCATGAGTTTCAGCTTTAGCATCATCCCTTCCAGAGAAATCCAGGGTTGATCTCCTTCCGAATNCATAGGCATTTCCCACCACAATCTCTTCCATCACATCCCTCAATCCATCTCTCCATCTCTCCACAGTCAATAGCAGCCCTCACCCTGGGATTGCTCCATAATCCCTAAACTCCAGCTCCCAGACGCTGCACCTTCCAGGGGACCTGTGTCCTTGTCTGTGATGTTTGGCTGTGGCAAGGACTGTCTGATTCTCATTCCATTTAGGCTGCTACAGATCAGCTGTTTCACTCTCAATCGTACATGTTTCTCCTCTGACTGACACAATTGCCCCACTGTGGGAATTGGACTCCTGCTTCAGTTCCCCCACCCGCCAAGGGCAGGTCCAGTCCTACTAACACTCCTATTTTTCCTCCTAGTTCTCTTCTCCTACTGAGTTTTGCGTGATTCTACATATTCTTTTCTCCCAGTCAGGTACAGCTGTCAGCTCTCAGCTGGTGTTCTGCATGCACTTCTGTGTCTGAAGGTGTATTCCTGATGTATCCACTTCCACCTACTCCTCCGCCATCTTCTTCTCTCAGCAACTTTTTTTTTTTTTAATTAGTTGGGTGATTGGTCCTCAAATGTCAAGTTCTGGCATCAAGCACTCAATTATTTACTGTTTAGGCCAATTATATTTTTCCATCTCAGCTCTAGGCTTTATTGATGTTACAAAAAAAACAAAACTAAATATATCTTATAACTGTCTTCTGTCCTTCTATAGAAAAGAAAACAGCACTTTTTATGTTTTTGAGAGCACAAACATCTTCATCTTTCTTTTTTTTAACTCTTTCATAAGGAAGTAATAACCTATTCCTTGATAAGAAGACTAACTGAGATTTTTCTCCTCTTTCATCATAAAGTTTATTATTCTACACACCAAAATAAAATACCCCATTAAATCAGTTTATCCAAAACACCTTTATAACTCCACTATACCTAGAGCTAGAACTATACACTATACCTAGAACTTCAGTGAAAATCATCTTAAGTGAGAATATCCANTTTTTCTCCTCTTTCATCATAAAGTTTATTATTCTACACACCAAAATAAAATACCCCATTAAATCAGTTTATCCAAAACACCTTTATAACTCCACTATACCTAGAGCTAGAACTATACACTATACCTAGAACTTCAGTGAAAATCATCTTAAGTGAGAATATCCAGATTCTCTTACAGAGCACCGAGTGTTTAAAAGCAGAGTATTGCTGATTTTCTCAGAACATATCTTTTTGCATTTTGTTCTCCAACTGAAATAGAAATTTCAGAAAAAAATGCCCTTGGATGACTTGGTTTCTGTCTCTAACATGAGTGTTCAGACATGAATAAAAGCTGAAAGGTCACATCAGCTATAAGAAATAAACTCTTTTGAATCTGAAATGACACTTGAATTTTTTCCCTCTTATTTAACTAAAAAATTAAGCTTAGAAAAATCTTCTAAAACATGCAATCCAAAAAGATAAAATTGGACAAATACACATTTTATAATAACCCCAAATTAAAGAATATTTAAAGATTAATTATCTATTAAAAGGTTTAAAATAGTCTAATCAATGTAATAAAAAGTAGAATTCATTAATTTATATTGCTGAACATCTGTTCCTAGTTATAATAAAGTTGGAGTGGTTTTAGAGTGTATCTTCACTTTTTAGAGCATCTAAAATCAGATGCTTTGAAAAAATTTTAATATGTTAAACTTGGTGGTAGATACCACAGTCTTGGAAAAAAATTTCATTTTGTACTACATGTATGGCCAAAAACAGATGTTATTTAAAGATAAAATCAATATTTAGAAAAAATGAAATAAATTTGGCTTATATTAAGACATGACAGTAGGGCGCATGAAATGTCTTGTAATATCATGGCTACTGGTATATAAAGTGTCACATTTTCCAAGTTTTATTTCCTATGTACCAAGTATTAGCAAAGTTTGGTGTATTAAACTCTACAAAACCCTCCAAGTTACTGTGGAATGAAAATCTAAGTGTAGTTTCCAAATCTGTTAAGCTACATGCAAAATATTCATGGATTTAAATAAATTTCTTTAAATCACCTTAAGAAAGGCGTTCACTCAAATAACATAGGGTAATAATCCTATGATTAATGCAGTAGAATACCATCAGTGTGCTACCACTGTTCTAGGTGCTGGAAATGCAGTAGTAAACAAAACATTATTCATACTTGTATGCATTTTAATAAACATTGCATACTAATGGGCTTCTCTGGTAGTTCAGTCAGTAAAGAATCTGCCAGTAGTGCAGAAGACCTGGGTTTGATTCCTGGGTTGGGAAGATCCCCTGGAGAAAGAAATGATGCTCCACTCCAGTATCCTTGCCTAGAAAATCTAATGGGCAGAGGAGCCTAGTGGGCTGCAGTCCATGGGTTGCAGAGTTGTACATGACTGAGTGTCTAACACTAAACACTCATTGCATACTAATAGAAATAAAAAAGCCAAGCAACTAATTTTATGTTAACACATTATACCCAACCGTGCACATATCTTACATATATCATCTTGTTCAATTTATATTTAAATCATATATTCTCACTTTTCTATTTAGTGGAACCTACTTAGCCTTTAAAATCTAGTTCAAAGTTCGTTTCTTTGAAGCTTTCTTTTATACCACTTCCATCACTTCACACCTGTGTAAAATCAGTTACTTTTCCTGAATTCTAGTAGTAGCAACTGCATTATATATATGTTCACAATATTGCTTTATTATTAATTACATACTTGAATGTGAGCTTCTTAACAGGGCCATATCTTATTTGGTTTCACAGTTCTTAACACAATGCTAGATATATGTAAATTTTAATATGTATATATATACATATTTAAATATATATATACATATTGTTACATATATGAAGTGAAGTGTTAGTCAATCAGTCATATTCAGTTCTTTGCGATCCCATGGACTGTAGCCCACTAGGCTCCTCTGTCCATGGGATTCTCTAGGCAAGAATATTGGAGTGGGTTGGCATTTCCTTCTCCAGGGGATCTTCCCAATCCAGGAATGGAACATGGGTCTCCTGCACTGCAAGCAGGTTGGCTTCCCTCATAACTCAGTTGGTAAAGAATCCACCTGCAATGCAGGAGACCCCGGTTCAATTCTTGGGTTGGGACGATCTGCTAGAGAAGGGATAGGTTACCCACTCCAGTATTCTTGGGCTTCGCTTGTGGCTCAGCTGGTACAGAATCCTCTTGCAATGTGGGAGACTGACCTGGGTTTGATCCCTGGGTTGGGAAGATCCCCTAGAGAAGGGAAAGTCTACCCACTCCAGTATTCTGGCCTGGAGAATTCCATAAATTGTATAGTCCATGGGTCACAAAGAGTCAGACATGACTGAGCAACTTTTCCTTCTTTACCATCTGAGCTACCAAGAAATGGAAAAAGTAGATACAAAAATGAATGGAGTAATTTAGAATGTCTTCATAGATAGCATATCAAAAGAATAAAATGGTTCAATAAGGAACTAATATTTTATTAGATTCTAATTGCTGCCACAACAAATTACCACAAACTTAACAGCTTAAACATTAGGAATGTATTTATTACCTTGCAGCTCTATAGGTTAGAAATCTGACATGAGTGCTACTGGTCTAAAGTCAAGGCAAGATTGCATTCCTTTCCAAAAACTCTAGAGGATAATCTGTTACCTTGCCTTCTCCAGCCTCTAGAGGCTACCTGAACTCTGGCTTGTGATCTCTTTCCTCCATCTTCAAAGCCAGCAATATCTAGTCTCTCTGACACTTCTCTCTTTGTTGCCAGCCAAGAAAGTTTATGCTTTCTTCTATTTTTCAAAAGTTAATGCTTTACTTCAAAACTGTCCTTAAGAATATGCAAAAAAAGAAAAAAAATGACATCCAAATCAAGATAAGTTCCAATCCCAAAGAAAGACAACACTAGTTAAAACTAGCACACAATTGCACTCATCTCACACACTAGCAAAGTAATGCTCAAAATTTTCTAAGCCAGCCTTTAACAGTACCTGAACCAAGAACTTGCAGATGTTCAAGCTGGATTTTAAAAAGGCAGAGGAATCAGAAATCAAATTACCAACAGTCGCTGTATCATTGAAAAAGCAAAAGCAAGAGAGTTCCAGAAAAACATCTACTTTTGCTTCCATGACTATGCCAAAGCCTTTAACCTTGTGGATCACAACAAACTGTGGAAAATTCTTAAAAAGATGGGAATATCAGTGCACCTTTCCTGCCTCTTCACAAACCTGTATGCAGGTCAATAAGCAACAGTTATAACTGGACATGGAACAACAGATTGATCCAAATAGGGAAAGGAGTACATCAAGGCTGTATATTGCCACCCTGCTTATTTAACTTATATGCAGAGTACATCATGTGAAATGCATGAATCAAGCCAGAATCAAGATTGCCAGGAGAAATACCAGTAACTTCAGATATGCAGATGACATCACACTTAAGACAGAAAGTGAAGAGGAACTAAAGAGTCTCTTAATGATAGTGAAAGAGGAGAGTGAAAAAGCTGGTTTATAACTTAATATTCAAAAAATGAAGATCATGATATCTGGTCCTATCGCTTCATGGCAGATAGGTGGGGTAACAATGGAATACAGTGAGAGATTTTATTTATTTATTTTTGGCTCCAAAATCACTGCAGATGGTGACTGAAGCCATGCTTCCTCTTTGGAAGAAAAGCTATGACCAAACTAGACAGCATATTAAAAAGCTGAGACATTACTTTGCTGACAAAGGCACTGAGCACTGAAGAACCGATGCTTTTGAAAAAACCGTGGTGTTGGAGAAGACTCTTGAGAACACCTTGGACTGCAAGGAGATCCAACCAGTCAATCCTAAAGGAAATCAGACCTGAATATTCATTGGAAGGACTGATGCTGAAGCTGAAGCTCCAATCCTTTGGCCACCTGATGCAAAGAACTGACTCATTGGAAAAAACCCTGATGCTGGGAAAGAATGAAGGCAGGAGAAGAAGGGGACAACAGAGTATGACATGGTTTGATGGTATCACTGACTTGATGGACTTGAGTTTGAGCAAGCTCTGGCAGTTGGTGATGGACAGGGAAGCCTGGCGTGCTGCAGTCCATGGGGTGGCAAAGAGTAGGACACGATAGCGAGACTGAACTGAACACTAATATCTTCTAAAATAATTATGAGGATCCATTATTAACTCAACAAATACATCTTAAATATTTGCTTTATGTGTTACTTTGTGCTCGAATCCAAGAAAAGATACCAAGATTCCAACCTTAGATTTTTGAAGAGAACTAGGGAATCTATTTGCAATGCTACAATACAAGAAAGACTATAAATCCATAAAGCAAAAGCAAAGGCTTTGGAAGTTCAGAAGATGAAAATCTTTCATATCTTAAAGCTTTTTACTTACTATATTTAATGAGATTACTGTATTTGCCACTAACTTCCTGGCCTTTATATTGTGTGTAAAGTGAATTGTTACATCTTTCATAAAGTTTTTCTTGATTTGCAAATTTTTCTGCTGTTAAAGATTTATGTGATTAGGTTGGACAACAAGAAAAACCAGAACAATCTCCCCATACCAAGGTCNCCTGGCAACCTCTACTGCTGTTAAAGTTACAGGTGTCATCACTTGGATCCACCACACCAGTCAAGAAGGCAGCAGCTTCCTGTGATAAGGACACCTGGAAAGCAGTTCAGGACCCCAAAGACCTCCTCAAAGTCAGGTTCCAAAGACAAGGGTCCTCACCCATGAAGGACGCTGAGCCCCTCTCTAGTCACTCTGGAGGCTGACTAGTCAACACATGGCAGAAGTTTGAGGGTTTTTCAGCCTTGCTCCAGCCACATTCCAGCAGCTGGCTGGTCAAAGCACGGCAGAAGCTTGAGGATCTGGCTATCGAAATATCAATGGATTTTCATTGTCAATCCTGGTGTCTATCCCTAATCGATATTATTGCTGTGCTTTTCATTACAGGACCAACAAGACTCCCTGGCCGAGGTGGTTTTATAGAAAAGGAGATGTCTAGATCTACTGACAGCTGAAAAGAGAGAACTATGCCCCTTCTTAAATGGAGTGCTGCTTTTATGTAAACCAATCAGAAATAGTCAGGGACATGGCCCAACAGCTAAGGGAACAAATCATAAAAAGGAGAGAGAAACTAGCTAATTCCTGGGGTAATTGGAACAATATCTGGAGCTAGGCATCTTGGCTTCTCAATTGAACAGGGCCTCTGTTCATGCTCTTTGCCATGCTCTTCTTTGGCTCTTGTAGTCTCAATGCAGTTACCCAGTTTATAACCTCCCGGATTGAATCCATAAAGTTACAAATGGTAACAGCTCAGTATAGCCCCCTAAACGATGAGGAGCTCTGAATGTCCTACAAAAACATGAGANAACAATATCTGGAGCTGGGCATCTTGGCTTCTCAATTGAACAGGGCCTCTGTTCATGCTCTTTGCCATGCTCTTCTTTGGCCCTTGTAGTCTCAATGCAATTACCCAGTTTATAACCTCTCGGATTGAATCCATAACGTTACAAATGGTAATAGCTCAGTATAGCCCCCTAAACGATGAGGAGCTCTGAATGTCCTACAAAAACATGAGATGATGCTTTCTACAATGAGTGATAGAAGCATCAAGAGAGGGGAATGAAGAGGAAAAGTAAAAATTTTACATAACCTCCTGCTCCTTCTGGCTCCATAACTCAGCTTTCTCCTTGCAAAGTCTGGATCATGTAGGTCATGTAGTCTCAGAAAGTGCAGACCTACAGTACTAGGAACTGGAGCTTATCTCACTCACCTTTGCCCTGCTTTTAGCAACTGCCCAGCCCCTGCAAACCTGCTTATTCATGCCTGTCCATGTAAAGGTCAGGCATTCCCCTTCCCATCTTGACTGCTGTTCCTATGCTCAAAAAAACCCCTTAGTTTAAACCAGCCTATTAGCAGCTAGTGTTTCCCACTATAGTCTGTATATTAAAACCCTGTAAACACTTTGTTTGAGGCTCAGAGCTTGGAGTGTTGTTATCTCCTCTGGGTCCACTGGCATAATAAACCTGAGTTCTCTGACTCTCCGAGTGTGGTGCTTGGTTTCTCAATTACTGGTTTCTGCAACTAAATATATATATATATATTATATATGCTTATAGCATATATATATATGCTTATAGCTGATTCATGTTGTTGTACAGAAGAAACCAATACAACACTATGAGGCAATTATCCTCTAATTTAAAAGTTTTTAAATTTTTAAAAGTTAAGAAAAAAAGTAGATTGCAGTAGTATAGGTGGGAGATGATGATAATTTTATCTAGAAAAGTCCATATAGAAGTCCATATAGAAGCACAGAAGATGATTCTAAATCAGTTAAAGTTAATATGATTTGGTGATGAAATAGTTATGAAGAAAGAGAGAGAAGGGGCGATAAAAATAATTTCCAGAATTTTGGATTACACAACTGGAAATATGGCAATATTATTTACGCAGAAAGGAAATATTAGAGGAGAACCAAAGTATTAAGCAAACTTTGGTAAGTTACTATTTTAGTAACTTTCATAAAAAGAAAGTTTAGCTTTTTCTTCATCATTAGAAAAGCAGACTATGGAATTAGACATTCAGATTATGAATCCCAGCTACTACATTTACTAAATGAATATCCTACACTTACTAAATGAAAGTTACAAAGCCACTCTCTCTCAGTTTCCTCATTTGCTGAATGAGGATTTTCAGATGAAGGAAGAATTGTAATTTCTTCTTACAGTTGTAAGAACTATATATCTACTTATATATTTTTTTTCAAGCAAGAGGACACAAAGCAAGATTTCAATAAATGTTAACTAATATTATTATATTTCTATTCTCATTTTAGTGAAGAGGAATTTGAGGTATGAAAGTAAAACTGTTGTTAGTCGCTCAGTCGTGCTGGACTCTTTGTGATTCCATGGACTGCAGCCTAGCAGGGTCCTCTGTCCATGGGATTTTCCAGGCAAAGATATTGGAATTAGTTGCCATTTCCTTCTCCAGAGGGCCCATTCAGACTCAGGGATCAAACCCTGGTCTTCTGCACTGCAGGCAGATTCCTTACTGACTGAGCTAAGAGGAAAGCCCAAAGGAGAGGGGAGGCAAAAAGCCTACAGCCCCTTGTATTGCCAGGTGGTCTCCCATTAAGTGCTAAGCAGGCCGAACCCTGCTTAGCTTCCAAGATCAGACGAGATCCAATGCGTTCAGGGTAGTATGGCCATAGACTAGAGTGGATATCTGTTCCCTTCTCCAGGGGATCTTCCCAATCCAGGGATCAAACACAGGTCTTCCACATTGCAGGTGAATTCTTTACTAGCTGAGCCAGGAGGGAAGCCCAATAGAAGTATAAGTTTAAATTACCTGTCCAAGATAGCACAGATAGTTACAGAGCAGTCATACTGATTTCACATTCAATATTCTTAATACAAAATGTTAGTATTTCTAATCATACTTTTAAAGTTTTTATGGTTAAAATAAACTCTAATTGCATTAACTAAAAACATATTTTTAGTCTGGGTTTTGGATTCTGATAGATTTCCTATAAAAATTCAGGGATATTTCTTAACTATCCCTATCCCTTTAACTTTTTCCATGATTCTCTTCCTGATCATGTTGAAACACTGTCAAAAATGACAAATAATAATTCCTGCTGAAGCAAATGGGACTTTATGACATCACACTCTGAAGAACGAACAAATCTGTAATCTTATCTTTTTTGACAGTTATAAAGGACATTTCAGAAACTGATTGTATCTGCTATGATTTTAAGGAGGGTTAGCATACAACTAGAGAAAAAAATTTTTCTTAAAAATCTTTTCTCTAGGGAAAGTAGTCTAAAAGATATTGTTCTTAATTCACACATACTGTCAAATTTTCCTTCAGATTCAATACCCATTACTATAAAATGGCATTTTATAATACTCAAAGATGGAATATCTTGTTATATGTATAGATTCAGCGTTTTTCACTGTATTATGTAAAATAAATATTACTGCTAATTTCCAAAGTTTCATTATCTTTGTGTTTTGTGTTATTCATTCTATTATACAAATTTAAACACTTAATTTTCATGTTTTGCAGTAATAAGTAATGTTTAATGTTCAAATATAGGATTCCAGTGAGAGTTTAATTTTATTTATATTTCTTTAAATTTTTTCATACTTATATAGAAAGCATATTGACATCAGCCACATATTCCTGTGTTTTGTTTTCTCTGAATCTATTTAACCTAGTCCAATTTTCAAAAAATTCAATTATGCAATACAGAAAAATATTTTGGAATCTGGAAAATATTTTATTATTGGCATCTCTGTTTTTAATGTTAGAGACATTATCTTTTGCAAAGAGAATGAAGGCATAGGTGATATCAGTATCAAGTGGAAAAAAAAATCTCTTTCAGGTTATCTCCATATAATATTCCAAACTGGGATAAAATCATCTGATTATATCTTGGAAAAGAAAAATGTTTCCTGGTATTGAAGATTCATAGGGCTTCCCTGGTGGCTTGGTGGTAAAGAACCCAACTGCCAGTGCAGGAGACATAAGATCACTATCTGGGTTTAGAAGATTCCCTGGAGAAGGAAATGACACCCCCAATCCTTTATTCTTGCCTGATAAATCCTATGGACAGAGGAGCCTGGCAGGCTAAAGTCCATGGGGTCACAAAAGAGTCGGACATGACTGAGCAACCAAACAACAACACATTTTTATTTTATCACATCATTTGTTCCAAAGCCTGAGTCTGTGCAGAGTTTTCTCTCTCTGTAGCCTATTCTATGAAAGTGTTAGTTGCTTAGTTGTGTCTGACTCTTTGCAACCCCATGAACTATAGCCCACCAGGCTTCTCTCTCCCTAGAATTCTCCGAGCAAGAATACTGGCGTGGGTTGCCATATCCTTCACCAAGGAATCTGTCCCAATCCAGGGATTCAACCTGGGTATCCCACATTGCAGGCAGTTTCCTCACTGTCTGAGCCACCTCGAGTAGCTTATTCTACACCAGTGGTCTTTTGAGTCACTAAATGTGTTATTAATGTCCCCAGTGTCCTAAAGGCCCACAAAGCACTATGCCTCTTTCTTAGAGGTAGGGGTTACAAAGAATAATGACTTGTTCTTTATCTTGGATGGGATATAGTAGATCATTGTATCTCTAAAATATTCACTAGTATCAAATAATCCCCTGTATCTCCATAAGGTTTATTTTATATCCTCTCATGCTCATGTCTCTTACTTTGCCATATTTCTTTCCATTTCCTATTTCCCAAATAAATTAAAATAATGTCATCAGTATGAAAGAACAGTTTGAGATTTCATAGAATATCCAGATGATTATGTTTTGTTTCTGTTTTTGGTGGAGGGGAGGAGGGTGATGCACTGCATTGTGACAAAGAACAAGAAAATAATTCAAGGTATAGCATAAAACAATGAACATGTATTGCCATCCTTTCCAAAGGTAAACCAATTGTTCTGTTCGTCTTTCTCCTTAAGGATGAAAAGAACACACTCAACAATAGCAGCATAAGGTGCCAGAGAATTTGTTGATTTGTTCTTGAACCAAACCCATATTCAGTATGTTATTTGTGATGAGGACTATCACTTGGTTATCTTAAAGGCATCTTCTGCCATTTTATAATCCAGAGGATATTTTGATGAGTGAAATGTGACATGGTAAGACCATATGATAAATCCATATGTAGTATGGATTTCAAGATGGCTCAGTGGTTGCCATCATCCATTGCATCATGAGAAAAGCAAGAGAGTTCCAGAAAAACATCTACTTCTGCTTTACTGACTATGCCAAAGCCTCTGAATGTGTGGATCACAACAAACTATGGGAAGTTCTTCATGAGACCAGAATACCAGACTACCTGATGTGTCTCCTGAGAAATCTGTATGCAGGTCAAGAAGCAACAGCTAGAATTGGACATGGAACAGACTGGTTTCAAATTGGGAAATGAGTTCCTCAAGGCTGTATATTGTCACCCTGCTTACTTAATATATATGCAGAGTACATCATGAGAAATACTGGACTGGATGAAGCACAAGATGGAATCAAGATTGCTGAGAGAAATATCAATAACCTCACATATGCAGATGACACCACCCTTATGGCAGAAAGTGAAGCAGAACTAAAGAGCCTCTTGATGAAAGCAAAAGAAGAAAATCAAAAGGTTGGCTTAAAACTCAACACTCAGAAAACTAAGATCATGGCATCTGGTCCCATCACTTCCTGGCAAATAGATGGGGAAACAATGTAAACAGTGACCGACTTTATTTTGGTGGGGGGCTCCAAAAATCACTGCAGATGGTGACTGCAGCCATGAAATTAAAAGACGCTTGCTCCTTGGAAGAAAAGTTATGACCTACCTAAACCATATTTAAAAAGCAGAGACATTACTTTGCCAACAATGGTCCACTAGTCAAATTCAGTTCAGTTCAGTTCAGTAGCTCAGTTGTGTCAGACTATTTGCGACCCCATGAATCGCAGCATGCCAGGCCTCTCTGTTCATTATCATCTCTTGGAGTTCACTCAGACTCACGTCCATCGAGTCCGTGATGCCATCCAGCCATCTCACCCTCGGTTGTCCTCTTCTCCTTCTGCCCCCAATCCCTCCCAGCATCAGAGTCTTTTCCAGTGAGTCAGCTCTTCCCATGAGGTGGCCAAAGTCCTGGAGTTTCAGCTTTAGCATCATTTCTTCCAGAGAAATCCCAGGGTTGATCTCCTTCAGAATGGACTGGTTGGATCTCCTTGCAGTCCAAGGGACTCTCAAGAGTCTTCTTCAACACCACAGTTCAAAAGCATCCATTCTTCAGTGCTCAGCCTTCTTCACAGTCCAACTCTCACGTCCATACATGACCACAGGAAAAACCATAGCCTTGGCTAGACGGACCTTAGTTGGCAAAGTAATGTCTCTGCTTTTGGATATGCTATCTAGGTTGGTTATAACTTTTCTTCCAAGGAGCAAGCGTCTTCTTATTTCATGGCTGCAGTCACCATCTGCAGTGATTTTGGAGCCCCCCAAAATAAAGTCTGACACTGTTTCAACTGTTTCCCCATCTATTTCCCATGAAGTGATGGGACCAGATGCCATGATCTTCATTTTCTGAATGTTGAGCTTTAAGCCAACTTTCTCACTCTCCTCTTTCACTTTCATCAAGAGACTTTTTAGCTCCTCTTCACTTTCTGCCATAAGGGTAGGTGTCATCTGCATATCTGAGGTTACTGATATTTCTCCTGGCAATCTTGATCCAGCTTGTGTTTCTTCCAGTCCAGTATTTCTCATGATGTACTCTGCATAGAAGTTAAATAATCAGGGTAACAATATATAGCCTTGACATACTCCTTCTCCTATTTGGAACCAGTCTGTTGTTTCATGTCCAGTTTTAACTGTTGCTTCCTGACCTGCATACAGATTTCTCAGGAGGCAGGTTAGGTGGTCTGGTAGTCCCATCTCTTTCAGAATTGAACTCTCTTGCTTTTTCGATGATCTAGCAGATGTTGGCAATTTGACCTCTGGTTCCTCTGCCTTTTCTAAAACCAGCTTGAACATCAGGGAGTTCATGGTTCACGTATGCTGAAGCCTGGCTTGGAGAATTGTGAGCATTACTTTACTAGCATGTGAGATGAGTGCAATTGTGCAGTAGTTTGAGCATTCTTTGGCATTGCCTTTATTTGGAATTGGAATGAAAACGGACCTTTTTGAGTCCTATGGCCACTGCTGAGTTTTCCAAATTTGCTGGCATATTGAGTGCAGCACTTTCACAGCATCATCTTTCAGGATTTGAAACAGCTCCACTGGAATTCCATCACCTCCACTAGCTTTGTTCGTAGTGATGCTTTCTAAGGCCCACTTGACTTCACATTCCAGGATGTCTGGCTCTAGATTAGTGATCACATCATCATGATTACCTGGGTCGTGAAGATCTTTTTTGTACAGTTCTTCTAGGTATTCTTGCCACCTCTTCTTAATATCTTCTGCTTCTGTTAGGTCCATACCATTTCTGTCCTTTATCAAGCCCATCTTTGTATGAAATGTTCCCTTGGTATCTCTAATTTTCTTGAAGAGATCTCTAGTCTCTCCCATTCTGTACTTTTCCTCTATTTCTTTGCACTGATCGCTGATGGCTACAGGTTTTTCAGTAGTCATGTATGGATGTGAGAGTTGGACTGTGAAGAAAACTGAGTGCCGAAGAATTGATGCTTTTGAACTGTGGTGTTGGAGAAGACTCTTGAGAATCACTTCGACTGCAAGGAGATCCAGTCATTCCATCCTAAA
>SJYW01045976.1:214924-256821 GCA_006410735.1 Raphicerus campestris | reverse complement strand
CTGGTTCCTCTGCCTTTTCTAAAACCAGCTTGAACATCAGGGAGTTCATGGTTCACGTATGCTGAAGCCTGGCTTGGAGAATTGTGAGCATTACTTTACTAGCATGTGAGATGAGTGCAATTGTGCAGTAGTTTGAGCATTCTTTGGCATTGCCTTTATTTGGAATTGGAATGAAAACGGACCTTTTTGAGTCCTATGGCCACTGCTGAGTTTTCCAAATTTGCTGGCATATTGAGTGCAGCACTTTCACAGCATCATCTTTCAGGATTTGAAACAGCTCCACTGGAATTCCATCACCTCCACTAGCTTTGTTCGTAGTGATGCTTTCTAAGGCCCACTTGACTTCACATTCCAGGATGTCTGGCTCTAGATTAGTGATCACATCATCATGATTACCTGGGTCGTGAAGATCTTTTTTGTACAGTTCTTCTAGGTATTCTTGCCACCTCTTCTTAATATCTTCTGCTTCTGTTAGGTCCCTACCATTTCTGTCCTTTATCAAGCCCATCTTTGTATGAAATGTTCCCTTGGTATCTCTAATTTTCTTGAAGAGATCTCTAGTCTCTCCCATTCTGTACTTTTCCTCTATTTCTTTGCACTGATCGCTGATGGCTACAGGTTTTTCAGTAGTCATGTATGGATGTGAGAGTTGGACTGTGAAGAAAACTGAGTGCCGAAGAATTGATGCTTTTGAACTGTGGTGTTGGAGAAGACTCTTGAGAATCACTTCGACTGCAAGGAGATCCAGTCATTCCATCCTAAAAGAAATCAGTCTTGAATATTCATTGGAAGGACTGATGCTGAAGCTGAAACTCCAATTGTCCACCTGATGTGAAGAACTGACTCATTGGAAAAGACACTGATGCTGGGAATGGTTAATGGTGGGAGGAGAAGGAGATGCCAGAGGGTGAGGGTGAGATGGTTAGATGCATTACCCACTCAATGGACATGAGCTTGAGTAAACTCTGGGAGTTGGTGATGGACAGGGAAGCTTGGCATGCTGTAGTCTATGGGGTTGCAAAGAGTGGGACACAGTTGAGCAACTGAACTGAATTGAACAGTGGTAAAGAATCTGCTTGCCAATGCAGGAGACACACACTTGAACCCTGGGTTGGGAAGATTACCTGGAGGAGGAAATGGCAACCCACTCCAGTATTCTTCCTCGGAAAAGCCCACGGAATTGCAAAGAATTGGACATGACTGAGTAACTGACCATGACGTGATAAGATTATCATACCTAATTCCTTTAAGTGTTTGAAAATAGCACTAATTGCTGCCATTCAACTTAAAATAATTGTATTGCTTCTTATTTTCTAACTGGGCCAAGGATATGTGCACAGTGTCCAAGCCATGCTCTTTAGTTTCTCTACAGTAAAGTCTTATTTCTTCGGAGAAGGCAATGGCACCCCACTCCAGTACTCTTGCCTGGAAAATCCCATGGATGGAGGAACCTGGTGAGCTGCAGTCCATGGGGTCGCAAAGAGTCAGACATGACTGAGCGACTTCACTTTCACTTTTCACTTCCATGCGTTGGAGAAGGAAATGGCAACCCACTCCAGTGTTCTTGCCTAGGGAATCCCAGGGATGGGGGAGCCTGGTAGGAGGCCATCTATGGGGTTCCACAGAGTTGGACACGACTGAAGCAACTTAGCAGCAGCAGCAAAGTCTTATTTCTTACTCCACAGGAAGTCAGCGTGAAAGTTTCATCAGCTGCCAACTGTTTTTACCCTTACTAGGTACCCATGAGTGGAAAAATAACCACTCGTTGGTGCTCTTACCCACTGGATCCATTGTGAGGCAAATGGAGGCCAGGAAAGCATTTATCACCTGACCCGGTTCTCCTTGGGTGATGAGGGACCATCAGGGTGTTTTAGTTTCCAGGTATTGCTTAAATTACTGACTTACCCTTATCTGCCCTTGGAAGACCTATCACAAGTATGGAAACTGGATTAAGATTTTCCACTGTTCTGCTCTCCCACTGTTTGTTATTTTTGATTTTTAATCAAATAATGACCTCATTGGCTGGCATTTTTCTTGTCTAATAACTTAATGGTTTATTCCTCCTTATTGTGTATTTCAATACGTCAGTATCCCATGCTGGCCATTCTAGTCTTGTTGCTCATTACAATAATTTCATTCATTTGGTGACTGACAATTTTGGGTTGCTACATTGCTTCTGCTATTCTTGAACTCAGACACCCCTACTGACACTACATTAATTTTTTAAATTTTTTTAATTGAAGATAATTGCCTTACAGTATTATGTTACTTTCTGTCATACATCAATAAGAATCAGCCATAGATATGTATATGTCCCTTCCTTCTTGAAAATCCCCTCCCACCTCATACTCTAGGTTATCACAGAGCACCAGATTTGAACTCCCTGCTCCACACAGCAAATTCCCACTGGCTACTTTACATATGGTAATGTATATGTTTCAGTGTTACACTTTCAGTTTGCCCCTCCCTCTCCTTTCCCCACAAGTCTATTCTCTGTGTCTGCATCTCTGCTCCTGTCCTGCAGATAGGTTCATCAGTACCATCTTTCTAGATTCCATATATATGAATTAATATATGACACTTGTTTTGCTCTTTCTGGCTTACTTCACTCTGATGCTATTTTTCAAAATGTTATATCTGCAAAGAATTGCCTCTTTGAAACTCCTACCTTTTCTCCTCCTAATGCTATCCTAAGCACCTATCCTTCTATGCTGCTGCTGCTACTGCTGCTAAGTCGCTTCAGTCATGTCCGACTCTGTGCGACCCCATAGTTGGCAGTCTAGGAGGCTCCCCTATCCCTGGGATTCTCCAGGCAAGAACACTGTAGTAGGTTGCCATTTCCTTCTCCAACGCATGAAAGTGAAAAGTGAAAGTGAAGTTGCTCAGTCGTGTCCGACTCTTAGCGATCCCATGGACTGCAGCCTACCAGGTTCCTCCGTCCATGGGATTTTCCAGCCAAGAGTACTGGAGTGGGGTGCCATCGCCTTCTCTGATCCTTCTATACTCATATTAAATTCACTTCTCTGTCATAAAGCTTTCTCAAATTCCCCCAGACAGAATGAATCACTTCCATGCTTTCTCATAGTTTGTAGGGGACCATCGTGTTTTCTCAGGTTCTGTTTCAAAGATAGTTATGTATTTTCCCATTTTATGGACCATAAAAAAGGTTGAGCACTGAAGAATTAATGCTTTTGAATTGTAGTGCTGGAGAAGACTCTTGAGAGTCCCTTGGACAGCAAGGAGATCAAACCAGTTAATCCTAAAGGAAATTAACCGTGAATATTCGTTGGAAAGGCTGATGCTTAAGATGAAGCTCCAGTCCTTTGGCCACCTGATGCAAAGAGCTGACTCATTTGAAAGACCCTGATGCTGGGAAAGACTGAAGGCAAAAGGAGAAGGAGATGACAGAGGATGAGATGGTTAGAGAGTCACTGACATAATGTTCGTGAACTTGAGCAAACTCTGAGAAAGGAAAGCCTGGTGTGCTGAAGTCCATGGGGTTGCATAGAGTTGGGCAAAACTTGTGACTGAACAACAGTGTATTTTACAAAATCATGGGATCCCTGGGCACAGAACCTTGTCCATTTTATCACTGACTCTCCTGAAACTCTTTTTCTAACAATATGCCGACTTCCTTTTTGGAACAGATAAAGTCACGAGTAAAGTTAACAGATAATTTGAGAAAATATAAAACGTATAGTACAAAGATTCTAGATGCTCCTATATTTTAGTAGTTAGTATTTTGTTCATTTGTAGATACTAGAAACTAAGAAATAAAAAGCAATTCAGAGTCTTGATTCCCTCGATCTATACAGAGACATATTCTATAAAAGTGTATTTATTGTGTCTGAGAATCTCATCCATACAGAATGGCAGGTAAAAAGGAAGTATATTAATTTCAATGGAGCAATTGATATATATATATTACACCAAAATCCTTCTGCATCTAGTATATTACATTTTCCAGTGACTAATTTAAATAAAGTAACATGGGTAAAGTACTTGTAATGATCCATTTATATATTTCATAGACTATATGTACATATATAGATAGATCTTGAAATGGTTAGAGGAAGGAATATAACAATAGTGACTTATTTATGTTAGTATTCTGTGCTAGTTTACTTTATCTAAAGATCTCCAGGGCTTTACAAACATTAACATCTCCTTCTTATCCGTGAGATAAGTATCATTATCCTAGAGTTATAGTGAAGTGATGGATGCACAAAGAGATTAAGTGATTTCTTCAAGGTTATCGTCAGTTGTGACAAGAAACGGATAGAAGTTAGATTTATGAATCTTGGTTTTATGCTTTAACTATTTTTGGGCTCTGTATATGAGTTACCCAAAATATCCAGAGGAAAAAATTTGAGACTACAGTGAACAAAGACCATGTAGTAAAAACTAAGTATTTGGATATTCAACATCACTGATTAAATAAATATAATCCAGAAAGCAGATTTTACTGAAAAGGGGATTGTCCATAGTTTGTAATTAAGGAAGTTTGGAAGAGATTGTGTTACCTTATATTCCAATCGAATTATATAGAAGGTATACAACTGTGCTTTGAGAAAATTCTAAAACTATATATCAAGAAAAACATATTTATGTGTATAGCATTTGAATTCATTACCACAGACTATAGCAATCTGTAAGCCTAAAAACTATTTTGGATAACATATTTTCACTGTTCTTTGTTTTAACATCCCATCCTGTCAGATCAGATTATAAAGGCTAAAATTAAGTGACCTCTACACAAAGCAGAATTCTACTNATTTGAACTCCCTGCTCCACACAGCAAATTCCCACTGGCTACTTTACATATGGTAATGTATATGTTTCAGTGTTACACTTTCAGTTTGCCCCTCCCTCTCCTTTCCCCACAAGTCTATTCTCTGTGTCTGCATCTCTGCTCCTGTCCTGCAGATAGGTTCATCAGTACCATCTTTCTAGATTCCATATATATGAATTAATATATGACACTTGTTTTGCTCTTTCTGGCTTACTTCACTCTGATGCTATTTTTCAAAATGCTATATCTGCAAAGAATTGCCTCTTTGAAACTCCTACCTTTTCTCCTCCTAATGCTATCCTAAGCACCTATCCTTCTATGCTGCTGCTGCTACTGCTGCTAAGTCGCTTCAGTCATGTCCGACTCTGTGCGACCCCATAGTTGGCAGTCTAGGAGGCTCCCCTATCCCTGGGATTCTCCAGGCAAGAACACTGGAGTGGGTTGCCATTTCCTTCTCCAACGCATGAAAGTGAAAAGTGAAAGTGAAGTTGCTCAGTCGTGTCCGACTCTTAGCGATCCCATGGACTGCAGCCTACCAGGTTCCTCCGTCCATGGGATTTTCCAGCCAAGAGTACTGGAGTGGGGTGCCATCGCCTTCTCTGATCCTTCTATACTCATATTAAATTCACTTCTCTGTCATAAAGCTTTCTCAAATTCCCCCAGACAGAATGAATCACTTCCATGCTTTCTCATAGTTTGTAGGGGACCATCGTGTTTTCTCAGGTTCTGTTTCAAAGATAGTTATGTATTTTCCCATTTTATGGACCATAAAAAAGGTTGAGCACTGAAGAATTAATGCTTTTGAATTGTAGTGCTGGAGAAGACTCTTGAGAGTCCCTTGGACAGCAAGAAGATCAAACCAGTTAATCCTAAAGGAAATTAACCATGAATATTCGTTGGAAAGGCTGATGCTTAAGATGAAGCTCCAGTCCTTTGGCCACCTGATGCAAAGAGCTGACTCATTTGAAAGACCCTGATGCTGGGAAAGACTGAAGGCAAAAGGAGAAGGAGATGACAGAGGATGAGATGGTTAGAGAGTCACTGACATAATGTTCGTGAACTTGAGCAAACTCTGAGAAAGGAAAGCCTGGTGTGCTGAAGTCCATGGGGTTGCATAGAGTTGGGCAAAACTTGTGACTGAACAACAGTGTATTTTACAAAATCATGGGATCCCTGGGCACAGAACCTTGTCCATTTTATCACTGACTCTCCTGAAACTCTTTTTCTAACAATATGCCGACTTCCTTTTTGGAACAGATAAAGTCACGAGTAAAGTTAACAGATAATTTGAGAAAATATAAAACGTATAGTACAAAGATTCTAGATGCTCCTATATTTTAGTAGTTAGTATTTTGTTCATTTGTAGATACTAGAAACTAAGAAATAAAAAGCAATTCAGAGTCTTGATTCCCTCGATCTATACAGAGACATATTCTATAAAAGTGTATTTATTGTGTCTGAGAATCTCATCCATACAGAATGGCAGGTAAAAAGGAAGTATATTAATTTCAATGGAGCAATTGATATATATATATTACACCAAAATCCTTCTGCATCTAGTATATTACATTTTCCAGTGACTAATTTAAATAAAGTAACATGGATAAAGTACTTGTAATGATCCATTTATATATTTCATAGACTATATGTACATATATAGATAGATCTTGAAATGGTTAGAGGAAGGAATGTAACAATAGTGACTTATTTATGTTAGTATTCTGTGCTAGTTTACTTTATCTAAAGATCTCCAGGGCTTTACAAACATTAACATCTCCTTCTTATCCGTGAGATAAGTATCATTATCCTAGAGTTATAGTGAAGTGATGGATGCACAAAGAGATTAAGTGATTTCTTCAAGGTTATCGTCAGTTGTGACAAGAAACGGATAGAAGTTAGATTTATGAATCTTGGTTTTATGCTTTAACTATTTTTGGGCTCTGTATATGAGTTACCCAAAATATCCAGAGGAAAAAATTTGAGACTACAGTGAACAAAGACCATGTAGTAAAAACTAAGTATTTGGATATTCAACATCACTGATTAAATAAATATAATCCAGAAAGCAGATTTTACTGAAAAGGGGATTGTCCATAGTTTGTAATTAAGGAAGTTTGGAAGAGATTGTGTTACCTTATATTCCAATCGAATTATATAGAAGGTATACAACTGTGCTTTGAGAAAATTCTAAAACTATATATCAAGAAAAACATATTTATGTGTATAGCATTTGAATTCATTACCACAGACTATAGCAATCTGTAAGCCTAAAAACTATTTTGGATAACATATTTTCACTGTTCTTTGTTTTAACATCCCATCCTGTCAGATCAGATTATAAAGGCTAAAATTAAGTGACCTCTACACAAAGCAGAATTCTACTGTGAAAGCAAACGAGAATTTACTCTTTTACTGTGGTAAATCAAACAAAAGAATTGGCTTTGTGCAGACTGCCTAAGGAATGGTAAATCTGCATCTGTAATATGTATTTGTTTATTCAATGATTGTTTATAAGAAATAAAATTGATTCCAGGCAACTACTACAAAGTCCTAGGCATTCTTTCCATGTAAACAGTTTTGAAGTCAAGTGATTTTAGAAAATGAAGCAAGTCATGTGAAGTTTCTTCACTATGGACCAAGCTTTCACATTTGCCAATGGAGGAGGTCTGCCGGTACCTTCGGATTTGCAGTAGGAGTTCTTCCATATCCTTCAATTAGTTATCCTCTCTGCAGTGGCCACAGGACTGGAAATGGTCAGTTTTCATTCCAATCCCAAAGAAAGGCAATGCTAAAGAATGCTCAAAGTACTGCACAAGTGCACTCATTTCACACACTAGTGAAGTAATGCCCAAAACTCTTCAAGCCAGGCTTCAACAGTATGTGAACCACGAACTTCCAGATGTTCAAACTGGTTTCAGAAAAGGAAGAAGAACCAGAGATCAAATTGCCCACATCTGTTGGATCATTGAAAAAGCAAGTGAGTTCCAGAAAAAATATCTACTTCTAGGCTTCCTACCTAGAAAAATATGTACCCTCATCTATGCTTCCTATGTGGTGCAATGTTAAAGAATCTGCCTGCCAATGTAGGAGAGTCAAGAGACATGGGTTGGATCCTTAGGTCAAGATGACCCCCTGGAGTAGGATATGCCAGTTTACTCTATTATTCTTTCCTAGAAAATGCCATGGACAAAGAGCCTGGTGGGCTATAGCCTATGAGGTCCCAAAAGTCAGATGGACTGAGGAAGCACGCACTCTCATCTTAATCATAGTCAAATGTGAAAGGACAAAAAAAGAGAGGAAGGTTATTTGCCCTGACAAGCTGCTGTTTTCCTTCAATTCGTTTGACCCATATTCTTCTGCAAGCAACATAAAACTACATATATTTAAGGTGCATGTTTTGATACATTTTGGCACATGTACACACCTTGAAATCATTACCACTCTCAAGATATTGAAACCATCCTCGAAGCTCCTCACTATAATTCTCCCTTCCCACTCCTTCCTAACCCCATCCTGAAGCAGCAGTCAGTTCTCCCAGAAAACAACTGGAGAGATGGCATAAAATTTAAAACAAGAAAATAGCTTATTTTCACGTAATTAATAAGGTAATTGACTAGATACAAATTTAAAAGATTATGTGATCATCTAACTGTTCACAAGTCAACATTGCAACTTCATAAATGACCTGGATTAAGTCATTACAATCTCAAAAACAACCTGAATGCAGTCTCAAAAATGACAGAATGATCTCTGCTTTTTTCCAAGGCAAACCATTCAATATCACGATAATCCAAGTCTATGCCCTGACCAATAATGCTGAAGAAGCTGAAGTTGAATGGTTCTGTGAAGACCTACAAGACCTTCTAGAACTAACACCCCAAACAGATGTCCTTTTCATTATAGGGGACTGGAATGCAAAAGCAGGAAGTCAAGAAATACCTGGAATAACAGGCAAATTTGACCTTGGCGTACAGAATGAAAAGGGCGAAGGCTAATAGAGTTTTGCCAAAAGACCACACTGGTCATAGTAAGCACCTTCTTCCAACAACAAAAGAGAAGACTCTACACATGGACATCACCAGAAGGTCAATACCGAAATCAGACTGATTATATTCTTTGCAGCCAAAGATGGAGAAGCTCTACACCATCAGCAAAAACAAGACTGGGAGCTGACTTTGGCTCAGATCATAACTCCTTACTGCCAAATTCAGACTTAAATTGAAGAAAGCAGGGAAAACCACTAGACCATTCAGATGAGGTGAAGTGAGGTGAGGTGAAGTCGTTCAGTCGTGTCCGACTCTTTGCGACCCTGTGGGCTGTAACCTACTAGGGTTCTCTGTCCATGGGATTCTCCAGACAAGAATACTGAAGTGGATTGCCATTTCCTTCTCCAGGGGATCTTCCCAACCCAGGTATAGAACCCGGGTCTCCTGCATTGGAGGCAAACGTTTTAACCTCTGAGCCACCAGGGAAGCCCATGAACTGAATCAAATCCCTTATGACTATACAATGGAAGTGACAAATAGATTCAAGGCATTAGATCTGATAGAGTGCCTGAGGAACTATGGCATACCTGAATGGTCATAGCTGAACTGTCACCAACCTAGAACCAGACATACTGGAAGGCGAAGTCAAGTTGGCCTTTAGGAAGCATAATGGCAACCCACTCCATTACTCTTGTCTGGAAAATTCCATGAACTGAGGAGCCTGGTGGGCTACAGTCCAGGGGGTCGCAGAGAGTCAGACATGATTGAGCGACTTTACTATGAACAAAGCTAGTGGAGGTGATGGAATTCCAGTTAAGCTGTTTCAAATCCTGAAAGATGATACTGTGAAAGTGCTGCACTCAATATGCCAGCAAATTTGGAAAACTCAACAGTGACCACAGGACTGGAAAAGGTCAGTTTTCATTCCAATCCCAAAGAAAGGCAGTACCAAAGGATGCTCAAAGTACCACACAGTTGCACTCATTTCACACGCTAGTGAAGTAATGCTCAAAGTTCTCCATGCCAGGCTTCAACAGTACATGAACCATGAACTTGCAGATGTTCAAGCTGGTTTCAGAAAAGGAAAAGGAACCAGAGATCAAATTGCCAACATCTGTTGGATCATCAAAAAAGCAAGTGAGTTCCAGAAAAGGTAGCTTCTTCTGCTTTACTGACTATGTCAAAGCCTGTGATTGTGTGGACCACAACAAACTGTGGAAAATTCTTCAAGAGATGGAATACCAGACCATATGACCTGCCTCCTGAGAAATCTGTATCTAAGCCAAGAAGTTAACAGTTAGAACTGAACATGGAACAACAGACTGGTTCAAAATAGGGAAAGGAGTACCTCAAGGCTATATAGTCACCCTGCTTATTTAACTTATATGCAGAGTGCATCATGAGAAATGCTGGACTGGATGAAGCACAAGCTGGAATCAAGATTTCTAGGGGAAACATCAGTAAACCTCCAATATGCAGATGACACTACCCTTATGGCAGAAAGCAAAGAACTAAAGAGCCTCTTGATGAAAGTGAAAGGGGAGAGTGAAAAAGTTAGCTAAAAACCCAACACTCAAAAAACTAAGATCATGGTATCAGGTTCCATCACTTCATGGCAAATAGATGGGGAAACAGTGGAAACAGTGACAGACTTTATTTTGGGGGGCTCCAAAATCACAGCAGATGGTGACTGCAGCCATGAAATTAAAAGACACTTTCTCCTTGGAAGAAAAGTTATGACCTATCTAGACAGCTTATTAAAAAGCAGAGTCATTACTTTGCCAACAAAGGTCCATCTAGTCAAAGCTTTAGTTTTTCCAGTATTCATGTATGAATGTAAGAGTTGAACTATAAAGAAAGCTGAGCACCAAAGAACTGATGATTTTGAACTGTGGTATTGGCAAAGACTCTTGAAAGAGTCTCTTGGACAGCAAGGAGATCCAACCAATCCATCCTAAAGGAAATCAGTCCTGAATATTCTTTGGAAGGAGTGATGCTGAAACTGAAACTCCAATACTTTGGCCACCTGATGTGAAGAACTGACTGATTTGGAAAGACCCTGATTCTGGGAAAGATTGAAGGTGGGAGGAGAAGGGGATGACAGAGAATGAGATGATTGGATGGCATCACTGACTCAATAAATAAGTTTGAGTAAACTCTGAGAGTCGGTGATGGACAGTGAGGCAAGGCGTGCTGCAGTCCATGGAATCACAAAGAATCGGACATGGCTGAGCAACTGAATTGAACTGAACTGTTCACAAAGCATTGCTTTTTGCTATGAGTGAGTGAGTGAAAGTTGCTCAGTTCTGTCAGATTCTTTGCAACCCCTTGGAATTCTCCAGTCCAGAATACTGGAGTGGGTAGCCTTTCTCTTTTCCAAGGAATCTTTCCAATCCTAGATGAAACCTAGGTATCCTGCATTACAGGTACATTCTTAACCACTGAGCCACAAGGCAAGCCCATAATACTACTAATAATAATGACTAAAAATAAATACATATTATCTCCACACAGGTTCAACTCAAAAATACCCATTTACCAAAATATTTATGCATCAATAATAGTTCTTCAAGCTTTAAAAAATATTTTTTAAATGTCATGTCTGTGCCATGTCAAAAGTTCAGTGAGATATTTTTGTGTCTATATTTTTTTCCTACTTGTCTATTTTAAGAATTCCAAAGGCTTCATAAACGGTAGTGAATTTCTTTCTTTTAAAACGTTTTCAATTCATCTGTGTCTTTCCTATTGTGTGATTCTTTCTGCAAACTTCTACCAAACTGATAAAAGTTCTTACTCTCTATTTATAGTATATAATTTCTCCAGGTTTCTAGTATATAAGAGAAATAACAATTAGGATCTTTGTTTTGAAGTGTCAGTGGTGTATAATTTGTACTGATCCAAAAAATTCACAACACAGAGGAAAAACAAAAATACATTCCTTACATTAAATATCTTCAGACATAATATGCTCAATATTCTATATATACAATGCAATTTTAAGTTATCTTAGATGTGTGAATAATCATCTAGAGACCAAACTGCCATCTGGTATTCTGACAAGTCAGACTTGATTTTAGTATCTAAGAATCTAAATGTGTATCTATTTCTTTGTGCACACATGGTTATGATGGATCCAAAAAGACATATGGGAAAAAATCATATCCATTCCTGCCACCTCCTTTCTTTTCCCTATTTTTTAAGACAGGAAATGTAGTGCATCTGAAATTCACAAGTGTCAACAATTTTTTTGTGTGAATCAGTAATCTTTTCATTGGACTTCTTGACAAGTTTTTTTTTTTTTTTAAGCAAATTGCTCTTGAGAGAGGAGAAGGCATTATTATTCAGTACTTTTCAGAAACTTGACATAGAGTAAAATCTGCAGAGTGTGAGCTCATTGATGACCTGACTGATCTCTGATAATTTGGTCAAATGAAGTTCCTCTTGATCCTTTGAATGAAGGATACACAGGCTGATGCCTTCCTCTACTTACTCCACTTACCAAACTCCTGTTCAGCCTCACAGTAAGGTCTAGATTCTTCCTGTTTTCATAAACCTTCCCTAACTTCTCTAGAATATGCTCTCTATTAATACATACTGCTTTATTATCTTTCACTCCAAAAGACTATTGATTTCATAGCTTCAATTAAGATATTTTTATATCTATATAATTATTATATATATCCATAAATACTACAACTATTACTACTAATGTTTAAGTTTGCAGAAATAAGAAATAAAGTATCTTTCCTTAAGTTTTCTTACAGTTTAGCAGAAAAAAGTAATCAGCAATATAATAAGCACTCTAGCAGATATATGTGTCTGTGTGTGTGTCTGTGTGTGTGTGTATACATACATACACAGTTGCTGTTGTTCACTCTCTAAGTTATGTCTGACTTTTTGTGACCCCATGGACTGTAGACCTCTGTCCATGGAGTTTTCCAGGCAAGAATCCTGGAGTGGGTTTTCATTTCCTCTTCCAGGGAATCTTTGTGACCTAGTTATCCAACCTCCATCTCCTGCATTGCCAGGGTGTTATAGAAAGCTTCCTAGAAGAAGTGACCCCTAAATTGAGTATTAAAAAACAATTAGGTATTAACCAGGTGAAGGGTGAGTGATGGTGGGTAGTCTGGGCGGATAGGCCACCATGTAAACACTTTGAGATGTGGAATAATAGAGGCAGAAATAGAACTTGAATGCAAATTGTGAGGATGGGATCAGAAAAGTTAAGACTAGAGCAGAAGTTGGATATCAGACCATTTAAGTTCAGTACAGTCGTTCAGTCATGTCTGACTCCTTGCAACCCCTTGTACTGCATCACGCTAGTCTTCCCTGTCCTTTGCCAACTCCCAGAGCTTGCTTAAAGTCATGTCCATCGAGTTGGTGATGCCATCCCACCATTTCATCCTCTGTCGTCCCTTTCTCCTGCCTTCAACCTTTCCTAGCATCAGGGTCTTTTTCCAGTGAGCCAGTTCTTTACATCAGGTTGCCAAAGGATTGGAGTGTCAGCTTCAACACCAGTCCTTGAATTGAATATTCAGGACTGATTTCTTTTAGGATTGACTGGTTTGATCTTGTCGCAGTTCCAAGGGACTCTCAAGAATCTTCTTCAATACCACAGTTCAAAAGCATCATTTCTTGGGTGCTCAGCTTTCTTTATAGTCCAGCTCTCACATCGATACTACTGAGGAAATCATAGCTTTGACTAGATGGACCTTTGTTGGCAAAGTAATGAATTTTCTTTTCAATATGCTGTCTAGGTTGCTGCTGCTAAGTTGCTTCAGTCGTGTCCGACTCTGTGCGACCCCATAGACGGCAGCCCACCAGGCTCCCCCATCCCTGGGATTCTCCAGGCAAGAACACTGGAGTGGGTTGCCATTGCCTTCTCTGATGCATGAAAGTGAAAAGGGAAAGTGAAAGTGAAGTCGTGTCCGACTCTTAGCAACCCCATGGACTGCAGCTTACCATGCTCCTCTGTCCATGGGATTTTCCAGGCAAGAGTACTGGAGTGGANGTGAAAAGTGAAAGTGAAAGTGAAGTCGTGTCCGACTCTTAGCAACCCCATGGACTGCAGCTTACCATGCTCCTCTGTCCATGGGATTTTCCAGGCAAGAGTACTGGAGTGGAGTGCCATCACCTTTGGTCATAGCTTTTTCTTCCAAGGAGCAAGTATCTTTTAATCTCATGGCTGCAGTCACCATCTGCAGTGATTTTGGAGCCCCCAAAATAAAGTCTCCCACTGTTTCCAATGTTTCTCCATCTATCTGCCTTGAAGTGATAGGACCAGATGCCATGATCTTAGTTTTCTAAATGTTGAGTTTTAAGCCAACTTTTTCACTCTCCTCTTTCACTTTCATCAAGAAGTTCTTTAGTTTTTCTTCGCTTTCTGCCATAAAGGTGGTGTCATCTGAATATCTGAGGCTATTGATATTTCTCCTGGCAATCTTGATTCAAGCTTGTGCTCCATCCAGCCCAGCATTTTCTATGCTATAATCCATATATAAGTTAAATAAGCAGAGTGGCAATATACAGCCTTGACATACTCCTTTCCCAATTTGGAATCAGTCTGTTTTTTCAGAAAGATTGAACAAGATGGTGGAGTAGAAGGACATGCACTCATCTTCTCCTGTGAGAACTCCAAAGTATCAGGCCACATACAACCATGTATTGCCATTAGCCCAGATTTTTGCCTATTTATGCTTTTGTTGCTCAGTTGCTAAAAAGTCACATACAACTCTTTGTGACTACAGGGACTGCAGCATGCCAGGTTCCTTTGTCCTCCTAAAGTTCACTCAAATTCCTGTCTATTGAGTCAGTTATGCTATCTAACTATCTCATCTTCTGATGCCCCCTTCTTGTTTCTCTTCCACTCAGATGTATCCTAATTTGAACAATAAATTGTAAAATCACTGTAACTTTATACTATTTCCTATTTTTTTTCTGCAAATAGTAAGGAACCTTTGGAAGATACTAAAAAGTACTAATAAGGTCAGATAAACCATTTTAAAAAGCTATTCTAACACCTGGTTGGAAGATGACATTCACAGAAGTAAAACTGAGGACAGTAAAATTAGTAAGGAGACCCTAAAACAATCCAAATGAGAAACAGTAAGGACTCAAGCCCACGTGGTGAGAATGGTTAATAGGCCTATAGAGAATAAATAATTTCTGTAAGTATTCAGGAAGCAAGTTAACTATTAGTTGAGAAGGGTGGGGAAAAACAAGGAGAAAACAATTAGACAGTTCATGTTATACAGAAGAATAAATGAAAGCACTGCTGCTGCTGTTGCTGTTGTTTTAGTTGCCAAGACATGTCTGACTCTTTTGGACCCCCCTAGACTGTAGCCTGGCCAGGATCTGTCCATGGAATTTCCCAGGCAAGAATGCTAGAGTGGGTTGCCATTTCCTTCTCCAGGGGATCATCCCTAGCCAAGGGTCGAACACTTGTCTCCTGCATTGGCAGGTGGATTCTCTCCCACTGAGCCACCTGGGAAGCAAACGAAGGCATAGAGATGGGGAAAACTATAGGACGTGTTCTCTGATGATAGAACAGCAAAACAAGATAAAGCATGAAATGTATGTGGAAGTAATTTTAATTCTGGCAGAGTTTCTTGGACACAAATACCCAGCAAATTTAATGTTACCTCTCTGAATTATGAGACTAGAAAGAAGCATAGAATAATCTGGAGGATGTCTGGACCAAACATATGTGGGGTGGTAGGGACTGACTGCCAGGTTCTACAATAATCTCCAGGTATCAGGTGCCCAGTGAGTCAAGTGTCAAAACAAGTAAGTCAGAGCTGGAACCTGGTAAACAACTTATTATTGAGGCTAAAGGTTGAGAACAAGTTAAACAGACTGAGGATACAGCAGACTAAAGCACACATAGGAAGAAGGTCAAGGACTGCCTACTGGGGCTGGGAACCACAGCTGACAGAGTTGTCAAGAAGAGATGACCATCTGCGGATAGAACCAGCAAATATGTAGTTGAAAAGCTGCTCCTAACCACAGAAGTTGGAAGAATGACAAGGCAAGGTGGAGGTAAGACAGCATAACTAAGCGTGCACTCAGTGAGGGTAAATTTCACCCCTGAAAGGCAAACTGTCAAATCTTCTACATAACAGATCTGTTGGTGGATCCCCAAGCAACTCCATCTAAGAGCAGTCAATGCAAGGGCAGATGGCTTTGCAAGGGCCACGGCAATTTAATTTTTTTTATGTGCAATGAGAGCAGTTAAAACTACAAAAAATATGAGATGATAAAATATGTGTTGGTAGCTATATGAGATGGACAGAGGAGCCTGGGGGTCCCAAGAATCGACAAGACTTAGCTACTAAATCACCACCAGCTATATGAGNCCTTCTTGTTTCTCTTCCACTCAGATGTATCCTAATTTGAACAATAAATTGTAAAATCACTGTAACTTTATACTATTTCCTATTTTTTTACTGCAAATAGTAAGGAACCTTTGGAAGATACTAAAAAGTACTAATAAGGTCAGATAAACCATTTTAAAAAGCTATTCTAACACCTGGTTGGAAGATGACATTCACAGAAGTAAAACTGAGGACAGTAAAATTAGTAAGGAGACCCTAAAACAATCCAAATGAGAAACAGTAAGGACTCAAGCCCACGTGGTGAGAATGGTTAATAGGCCTATAGAGAATAAATAATTTCTGTAAGTATTCAGGAAGCAAGTTAACTATTAGTTGAGAAGGGTGGGGAAAAACAAGGAGAAAACAATTAGACAGTTCATGTTATACAGAAGAATAAATGAAAGCACTGCTGCTGCTGTTGCTGTTGTTTTAGTTGCCAAGACATGTCTGACTCTTTTGGACCCCCCTAGACTGTAGCCTGGCCAGGATCTGTCCATGGAATTTCCCAGGCAAGAATGCTAGAGTGGGTTGCCATTTCCTTCTCCAGGGGATCATCCCTAGCCAAGGGTCGAACACTTGTCTCCTGCATTGGCAGGTGGATTCTCTCCCACTGAGCCACCTGGGAAGCAAACGAAGGCATAGAGATGGGGAAAACTATAGGACGTGTTCTCTGATGATAGAACAGCAAAACAAGATAAAGCATGAAATGTATGTGGAAGTAATTTTAATTCTGGCAGAGTTTCTTGGACACAAATACCCAGCAAATTTAATGTTACCTCTCTGAATTATGAGACTAGAAAGAAGCATAGAATAATCTGGAGGATGTCTGGACCAAACATATGTGGGGTGGTAGGGACTGACTGCCAGGTTCTACAATAATCTCCAGGTATCAGGTGCCCAGTGAGTCAAGTGTCAAAACAAGTAAGTCAGAGCTGGAACCTGGTAAACAACTTATTATTGAGGCTAAAGGTTGAGAACAAGTTAAACAGACTGAGGATACAGCAGACTAAAGCACACATAGGAAGAAGGTCAAGGACTGCCTACTGGGGCTGGGAACCACAGCTGACAGAGTTGTCAAGAAGAGATGACCATCTGCGGATAGAACCAGCAAATATGTAGTTGAAAAGCTGCTCCTAACCACAGAAGTTGGAAGAATGACAAGGCAAGGTGGAGGTAAGACAGCATAACTAAGCGTGCACTCAGTGAGGGTAAATTTCACCCCTGAAAGGCAAACTGTCAAATCTTCTACATAACAGATCTGTTGGTGGATCCCCAAGCAACTCCATCTAAGAGCAGTCAATGCAAGGGCAGATGGCTTTGCAAGGGCCACGGCAATTTAATTTTTTTTATGTGCAATGAGAGCAGTTAAAACTACAAAAAATATGAGATGATAAAATATGTGTTGGTAGCTATATGAGATGGACAGAGGAGCCTGGGGGTCCCAAGAATCGACAAGACTTAGCTACTAAATCACCACCAGCTATATGAGGTTTATGCTTTATAAGATATCTGGAGAATTCTAACTCATAATTAGTTTTTATTTTAAAGAGGCATATGTACAAAGTTAAAAAGCTCTATGCAATGTCATGGGACTGAATTTTTTTTCAGGGAGAAAAGTTATGCCAGTAAGAATTTCTCTTCTGAAAGAATATTTTAACTCATAGATATTCCCATCAACACCTCTCATATTTTTTTAAATGGGATTTTGCTCCTCATCAAAAGATAGTCTCTTTAAAATGATGTGTTTTATTGAGTGACAGTCACAATGAATATTCAACAGGAAGCAAATCGGATACAAAAAGTTATCGTGACACTAAGAATTTAAAATAACAATTTTCAAAGTGAAGTATCTGTCAGATGCAAGATACTATGTCTAGCCTTAGATATCCGATTAAAACTAGGATGTTCCATCACTGTTTATTTTTATTTATTTATTTATTTATGTGCCTTAAAAGCTTTGTGAGTATTTTCCATCATACCCAGATGAATGCTGGAAAAATGTGACCTACCCTCTTATCGAATAGACACTACATTAAACCAAAACAAAATGCCAAATCACCTTTTGTATGATAATCTGAAGATGATCTGTTTCAGAAATAGCTATCTGTGGTCTATGGTTAGGGAAGATCACAGACGATAAATTGATGTATTAAGGAAAAATAAAGACAATAACTATGAATATAACCTATAAAGAATCAATATAATTAGTATTTGCAAAATCAAGTGCTTATTTTTAAATGGGGTTAATAGGACTTAAGCAAATCAAGTAATTATTTGATTCTGAGTTTTTATAAGTAACATAATTAATATGTCATTAAGGCCCCTTGTTAGTTTCACTGGGAAATTATCGCTCCATTGCATCTGTCTAGGTTGAATACAATTCATTTTATTGTCGCCCATAATTCACCACTTCTGGTTTTATGAAAGCACATGTAGAGGTTTCACCTCTGGCTCTGGCCTGTGTTACACTCCATCACAAACTCATTTAAACATTGATATTAATGATTTCAGAAATCACCACAAATGGTTAGCAGCATCATTGTCGTTAATGTCTCACAGGAGCTGTGCACACGAGTTTTATCAGCTTGAGGCTGAGGTATTTGATGAAGTAATAACAAACTAGCTCTGAACTGTCTTTCATTACCCTTTATCTCTCCTGGAAAGAATATAATCTTATTCAAATTATAATGGTCTCCGTTATCAATGAGCTTTACTATTTATTTACCTGCATCCACACATGCAAATCACATGCATTCTGCCTTTTCAACCTACCTGTAATGAAATTTCTTCACTATCAGAATCATGCACCATCACAAATTACAAACTTGTTACTAGTATAATTCGCTTAGCATAAAAGAACCCTACTCATTCTTTTAATATACTATCTTGATTAAAGGAGTAAAATCCAATCATTAGGGTTGAAATACAGTATATGCTGAACAACTTTTAAAATAAGATCACTGTTTCAATTAGAAGGTAGTTCTGTTTGGTTTTTCTCTTAAGCAACATATGATGTTTAATTGTGCTGAGGCTAACTTAAGTACAGAATTGTTTTGTAATTTGGCTGGCATGTGGAAAGAGTCCCCAACCAGAGACTGACCCCAGGCCTCTGCAGTGAAAGCACATAATGTTAACCACTAGGCCACCAGAGAACTCCCTTTAAGTAGAGAACTGGTAAAGATTGGTTTTCCTGTTTGGCACAGATCACATGGTATCTACTTTTTGTTTCAGTGTAGCTATCTTTATGAAAATAGTCTATCTGTAAAAGCTGGATAATTTCAAAGAGCTTTCATAATTCCATATCAGTCTCTCCCCTTTGGCCAATCTGTAAAGCAGAGAAGTAAGGTGTTAGTATGTATAGTTGACAGAGAGGAATTACAATTCGGAGATGTGCTCTGATGCCATGTAAAGAGAATCGAGGCAAGAGCATCCCCTGGGCTATTTTTCTTTTCTTTCTGCTTGGTCTGCTTTTTTCTTTGAGAATAATTCTCTCTGCTTGTGTCTTTTAACATATGCTAACAATGTAAAAACTAGTTCTTACAATGAAGTTAATGGTGATCTGTAAACTAAACCTTTTTTTACAATTCATTCATACAATAAAGGATTTACTGACTATCCACTCTGTGCCCTATACTGTTCTAGATATGAAGGATAATGCAATGATGATACGGACATGAATTTCTCTCTTCACTCTATTATACTGAAGGTGGTAAATATGTAAATGCTACAAAAAAATATTAAATCATGTAAGGTGAAGAGAGACTGTTAGGGATTGTCTTTAAAGTGAAAAAGTATCATGGTGTAGACCTCAGTGAAATAGTAATGGACTAGAAGCATATGAGAGCATAAACCATTGTATAGAAAAACAGTCAGTTATTTGTAATAACAAATTCCAGTGGCTTACCCTTTTCTAAGCAAAATGTTTCTGACAAAGCATCAGATTCAAACTTACCAGTAACCTTATGAAGCAGACAGGACAATTGTGACTATCCTTGTCTTTCAGAGAGAACAAATTAAAAGAAGTTGAGTGTCGTAAACAAGACCTGCAAATAATTTTCTCCTACCAGGCCTCATTTTATCTTTTTAATTTAATACTCTGAGGGCAATACACCAGCTTCACAGAAGATTCTTTCAAATCAATGAGTTTTCCTAAATTTAAATGGTGACTATTGTACTAGGCAAAAACATCCACAAAGGTGGGGTCATATCTGTTTTAGTCACTAATAGTTTGAATTTGTGTCCAGATACACTGGAGTTCCTCCTGGTCCTCAAATACACCCCTTAATTGTTTTATCTTCTGCTTCCTCTGACTGGTAAGTAGTTAAATACTTACCCACATACTCTCTTTCTCTGTCAATCTGACATCAGATCTCTTTTGAATGTTGCTATTTTCTCATTTTTTGCATAGTTACTCAGTTGTGTTCAACTCTTTGCAATTCCATGGGATATATCCTGCCAGGCTCCTCTCTCCATATAAAATTTCCAGGCAAGAATACTAGAATGGGTTGCTATTTCCACTTCTAGGGATCTTCCTGACTCAAGAATTGAACCCACATCTCCCATGTCTCCTGCACTGGCAGGCAGATTCTTTACCACTGTGCCACCTGGGAAGCCCATTTTCTCACTTTAAAAGAGTCTTATTATACTTGTGTGTGTTCTTACTTGCTCAGTCGTGTCCAGCTCTCTGTGACCCCAGGCTCTTCTGTAGACCACCAGGCTGTGGACTGTAGCCCACCAGGCTCTTCTGCCCATGGGGATTCTCCAGGCAAGAATACTGGAGTGGGTTGCCATACCCTCCTCCAAGGGATCTTCCCAAGGTCTCCTGCATTGCAGGTGGATTCTTTACCAGCTGAGCTACCAGAGAAGCCCATTTTTAATACTTAACTATATGTACTTCTTTTTAAATTCTTCTTAGAATTAATTATTGTTTAGGTATAATTTATTAAATCTAAAAGATTTCTAAAAATTGCTGTTAATTGTAAAGAGCATGTATATTCTTACAGGTTCTATATTTTAGCTAAATAACACATTTAGTTTTTAGACCTGAGCTCATTCTAAGAATGAATACCATGTTATGAGTAGCAGCTTTGCACAAATTTAAGTACTGGTGCCTAGAACGATGCAGAACCTGATGTTCTAATTTTGCATATTCAGTCTATAACGTAATAGAACATGTGATATTTAAATTTACTAAGTAGGTATCTTCATGAATCTAGGATATATAACAAAATACAGAAGAGATGAGTATGAAATTTATTTCATAGAATTTTTTTGAGTCTTGGAAGTAAAGAGGATGATGCCAAATAAATGAAAGATCAAATGACAAATAAATAAAAGATCAAGTAAAGGAAAGATCAGATGAGAATACTGTTACCTCCTGCTTCCCACCTGGCCACAAGGAAGCCCATAGGCTTCCCTAAGCTAATGTCCAGAGCAAATATCTTAAGGGACATCTTCCCTTAGAAGACTGTATGTGACCTCCAAAATAATTAAAGATAAATGGGGATGCCTGGCAGAATATTAGAAGGGTTTAAGGTAGAAAGGAAAATATGGTGAAAGAAAAGGAGAATCCATAGAGCTTAACAAAATAGTTAATACAAATGCAATATTTGGTGAATTTTTTAGGAATTGCTAAAATACATTTTATTGAAGCATAACACACAAAAAAGGAAATAGTGGATAAATCATTAATGTGCAGTGAAATGAATCATTGTAAAGAGAACACAGCCAGGTAAAAATTTAGAACATTACTGATGCCAGGGAAATGCCCTTGAGAGCCTGAAAAATATAAGTACCCTCTCCTTTCCAAAAGAAACATCATAGATTTTTTTTTGTCTCCTTTTGAATTTTATGTAGATGGAATCTTATACTATGTACTCTGCTTTCACTCAACATTATGAGATTGATCCCTGTCATGCCATCATGTGATGACTGTACTGATCTGAACTTTTAAAAAATAGCAATTCATTATTACAAATATTAGGAGGTAGAGTTGAATATAAAATATCCAACATTTTTAGAAAAATTTTAATTTGGGTAAACCAATGACCTTTTTTCTTTATTTCAAATACAGAGCTGATGATTAACCACTAAATGTAAGCCATTGGCTTCCTACATTAAACTGGACATAGAATAAGAATTAAATATTTTCATCATTGGGATGTTATCAAAAGCCAAAGATTTAGTCATAAGCACTTCACACAAAATTATGATACAAAATAAATATAATATCACATGGATATAGGAATTTTCACATGCACATGAAAGTGAAAGTCCCTCAGTTGTGTTAGACTCTTTGTGACCCCATGGACTATACAGTCCATGGAATTCTCCAGGCCAGAACACTGGAGTGGGTAGCTGTTCCCTTCTCCAGGGGATCTTCCCAACCCAGGAATCAAACCGGGGTCTCCAGCACTGCAGGCGGATTCTTTACCAACTGAGTTATCATAAAAAGTGTAAATACAATGTTGTTGTTCAGTCGCTAAGTCACGTCCAACTCTTTGCAACCCAATGGATTGCACCACGCCAGGCTCCTCCGTCCTAGTTTGCTCAAATTCACGTCCGTTGAGTCGGTGATGCTATCTACCCATCTCATCCTCTGATCCTCCTTTCTCCTTTTGCTTTCAGTCTTTGCCAGCATCAGAGTCTTTTCCAGTGAATCAATTCTTCACATCAGATGGCCAAAATATTACAGCTTCAGCTTTAGCATCAGTCCTTCCAATGAATATTCAAGGTTGATTTCCTTTAGGATTGACTAGTTTGATCTTCTTCTGGCCAACGAAACTTCAAGAGTCTTCTCCAGCACTACGATTTGAAAGCATCAATTCTCTGGTGCTCATGGGAACCCACTCCATTGCTCTTGCCTGGCAAATTCCATGGACAGAGGAGCCTGGCTGGCTAGAGTCTATGGTATCCCAAAGAACTGGCCAAGAATGAGCAACTGAGCACAGCCTTCTTTATGGTCCAACTTTCACATCTATATATCACATCACAACTACAATGTAGAAAGAGAGATTTCCCTGTATGGTTTATAGAATCCTTTGTTTCTCAGTCTTTGAATCATGGCACCTTTTGAGAATTTGGAGATCACCTACCTGGGAAGATTATTTGCTGAAAAAGTCTCCATATCTACATATACATTATTTTACATTTAGTTTCAGGGTGTCAGAGATCACCTGAGGGAATTCAACAAACCTATGATGCTGAGATGAACAACATTAATTCTGAGTCACACTTTTGCAAATGCTTCTTTATAAAACCATGAACAATACTTTAGACAATACTCTTTTTTTGTAGAGAGGAAAAATCACAGAGGCTTTTGCCATCTTTTAAAGCATAATGATAAGTAGGCAAAGAGTCTGAGGTCTCGGAGGCAGAACTGGTCTTGCCTTTGAGTCATCTTATGGACTACACCCCGCCCAGGCTCCTCTGTCCATGGGATTTCCGAGGCAAGAATACTGGAGAGGGTAGCCATGCCCTCCTCTAGGGGATCTTCCTAAGTCAGGGATCAAACCCACGTCTACCCGTGTCTCCTGCACTACAGGCAGATTCTTTACCTCTGAGCCACTGGGGACAAATTCCCTTGTTCTACTTTTGTCCCCACATACAATACATCAGGATTCTCTCAATCTCTTCATCCTTCTCCCTCTGGATCTCTAATTGATACTCTGGTCTTAATATGTAATTTTTGCAAAGGTCTTCAGAAATTCCTCACTGTTTTTCTCATTTTATCACTGAATCATTTTGTGAGAACACCATCAGTTGGGGTCCAGTTGGCAGCTACCACCAACTGCTGTAGGCATTTCATGCACAAAAGGCACTTAAAAGGAACTGAATGTTAACAAANTCCAAAGCGCTGGCTGCAGGCTCTGCTTCTCCAGCCAGATTGGTGCCTGGCCTCTCTTTCCACTTAGGTCGCCTCTGAACTCAAGTGTTACATGAGTGCACATGATCAGTAGAACCCAAATTACATCCAGAACTCTTGCTACAAGATAGTTTTGAAAATGTAGTCTTTAGGCTTTCACCTCTGCGCAATGCAGGACAGGACACAAGAAGAGGAATAGGTGCTGATAAAATAATTTACTATAAGTGCCAAGTATACCTAGTAGCATTTAACCCTGGCTTCATGACCATTAAGATGTGATTATCACAAGAACAACAATGTGGTTATCACAAGAACAACAATGTGGTTATCACAAGAACAGCAATGAAACTCCAAAATAAACTTGATTTAAAGGTTATTCATGTTTCTTTAAAGGTTACCTGATTTAAGCATCAGGGCTATTAAACAACCTTAAAACCTTGCCTACTGAATCCTAGTCAGTGAATAGTAGAGACTACTCATATCTTGTTCTACTGAAATTAATTTTAGGTTAAATTTTATTTGAAATAAAAAAGCATGAAATCTTCTAGGACTCACCTTTTTAACAACAACAACAACAAAATGTGTGTGCATGTGTGTTCTGCTTTAGAGGGGTTTTTCACTTCATTAGCATTTTTATAATAGAATTTTATACCCATATTCCAGATGTCTAGGAAGACAAGAGAATAAACAGAACATTCTTCTTTTCTTTCTGTATTTAACTTTTTCCTTACAAGTTAAAAAACGTATTATAAATGCTACATATATTTTTAAACATTTGCCTCGATAACACTTTATAAAAGTGATGTCACATATACATTTCCTGAAAATAGCTGTTTTATTTTTAATCTATAAAAACAAGAGATCAGAATTTTTTTTTTAATCATCGTTTGAACTGCCGGGATAGCTGATCTAAGTGTCAGGCTGTTTTTTAACTCTAAGGAAAGGGCACTTGAATGAGATCTTTATCTTGGTAATTTATTCATAATAAAAATATTTCTGTTTATAATCAATATATAGAAAAGCCCTTGTAGTTCAATATGGTACAGAATAGGGAAAAATAAGTTAGTAATTGAGACATTCATCATATGTCAAATATAAGGTGTCAAGTACATCCTTTATCTTTCCTGCATTAAGATTAAAAGAAAAAGTCTTTGGGGATTTCCCAGGTGGTCCAGTGGCTGACTCCTCACTCCAATGCAGTGGGCCCAGGTTTGATCCCGGGTCAGGGGATAAGATCCCATGTGTCACACTTAAGACTCAGCTCAGCCAAATAAATAAATGAATAAAATACTTTAGAAAACTCTTTGGTATGTTAATACAGTAAGGGATATATATAAGCCTTGTTAGTAGGTGATAAAACGATTTAATATACAACTTCACTTAACATTGAATTCCATCCAGAAAACAAGGAAAAATGCCTTTCAAACAGCCCTGAATTACACATATATAGGCATTGCTAAAGCAAAATTACAGGCAATATTATATCAAACCAAAAAACGTGCGGTGTAATGGAAGCTAAATGCATCCAGGTCTTCAGTTATTAAAAAAAAAAAATCTCTGCATTTCTTACGACTGCAGAAAGGAAAGTGTATCTTCATCTCCACCCCTGCTTCTCTCCACTCTGACTTTCAGCGATAATTACTCCTTTCCAAGCTGGAGTAAGACACCCACAGTAGAAGACGTCTGGCCAGGCAGTCTTGCAGGTGGGTCCCCTAATCCCACCTCTGGCGATTTCTGTCTGGTCTGTCACCCTGAATACCTTTGATCTTTGTGTGTCTATGTCTTTGTGTGAGTGCAAGAGGGAATGTCAGAAATTGCTGGGGATAACAAAAATTCTTTCCAGTGTTGATATAGTTTTTTTCAACCCCTCCCTTCTATTATTAGGAAATGTCAGCACCCACTACTGGGGAGCCAGGATATAAACCTAGGTTGAAATTCGGACTCCAGTGCTTGCAAATTCTATCTCCTGGAGCCAATCCCAACATTTGAGGGTATCAGAAAGGCTATCTACGAACAAAGCTAGTGGAGGTGATGGAATTCCAGTNAGAAAAGCCCTTGTAGTTCAATATGGTACAGAATAGGGAAAAATAAGTTAGTAATTGAGACATTCATCATATGTCAAATATAAGGTGTCAAGTACATCCTTTATCTTTCATGCATTAAGATTAAAAGAAAAAGTCTTTGGGGATTTCCCAGGTGGTCCAGTGGCTGACTCCTCACTCCAATGCAGTGGGCCCAGGTTTGATCCCGGGTCAGGGGATAAGATCCCATGTGTCACACTTAAGACTCAGCTCAGCCAAATAAATAAATGAATAAAATACTTTAGAAAACTCTTTGGTATGTTAATACAGTAAGGGATATATATAAGCCTTGTTAGTAGGTGATAAAATGATTTAATATACAGCTTCACTTAACATTGAATTCCATCCAGAAAACAAGGAAAAATGCCTTTCAAACAGCCCTGAATTACACATATATAGGCATTGCTAAAGCAAAATTACAGGCAATATTATATCAAACCAAAAAACGTGCGGTGTAATGGAAGCTAAATGCATCCAGGTCTTCAGTTATTAAAAAAAAAAAATCTCTGCATTTCTTACGACTGCAGAAAGGAAAGTGTATCTTCATCTCCACCCCTGCTTCTCTCCACTCTGACTTTCAGCGATAATTACTCCTTTCCAAGCTGGAGTAAGACACCCACAGTAGAAGACGTCTGGCCAGGCAGTCTTGCAGGTGGGTCCCCTAATCCCACCTCTGGCGATTTCTGTCTGGTCTGTCACCCTGAATACCTTTGATCTTTGTGTGTCTATGTCTTTGTGTGAGTGCAAGAGGGAATGTCAGAAATTGCTGGGGATAACAAAAATTCTTTCCAGTGTTGATATAGTTTTTTTCAACCCCTCCCTTCTATTATTAGGAAATGTCAGCACCCACTACTGGGGAGCCAGGATATAAACCTAGGTTGAAATTCGGACTCCAGTGCTTGCAAATTCTATCTCCTGGAGCCAATCCCAACATTTGAGGGTATCAGAAAGGCTATCTACGAACAAAGCTAGTGGAGGTGATGGAATTCCAGTTGAGCCGTTTCAAATCCTGAAAGGTGATGCTGTGAAAGTGCTGCACTCAATATGCCAGCAAATTTGGAAAACTCAGCAGTGGCCACAGGACTCGAAAAAGTCAGTTTTCATTCCAATCCCAAAGAAAGGCAATGCCAAAGAATGCTCAAACTACCACACAATTGCACTCATCTCACATGCTAGTAAAGTAATGATCAAAATTCTCCAAGCCAGGCTTCAGCAATATGTGAACCATGAACTCCCTGATGTTCAAGCTGGTTTTAGAAAAGGCAGAGGAACCAGAGATCAAATGGCCAACATCCGCTGGATCATGGAAAAAGCAAGAGAGTTCCAGAAAAACATCTATTTCTGCTTTATTGACTATGCGAAAGTCTTTGACTGTGTGGATCACAATAAACTGTGGGAAATTCTTCAAGAGATGGGAATACCAGAGCACCTGACCTGCCTCTTGAGAAATCTGCATGCAGGTCAGGAAGCAACAGTTAGAAGCAGGACATGGAGCAACAGGCTGGTTCCAAATAGGAAAAGGAGTTCATTAAGGCTGTATATTGTCACCCTGGTTTTTTAACTTATATGCAGAGTACATCATAAGAAACCCTGGGCTGGAAGAAACGCAAGCTGGAATCAAGATTGTCGGGAGAAATATCAGTCACCTCAGATATGCAGATGACACCACCCTTATGGCAGAAAGTGAAAAGGAGCTAAAGGGCCTCTCGATGAAGGTGAAAGAGAAGAGTGAAAAAGTTGGCTTAAAGCTCAACATTCAGAAAATGAAGATTATGGCATCCGGTCCCATCATTCCATGGGAAATAGATGGGGAAACAGTGTCAGACTTTATTTTGGGGGCTCCAAAATCACTGCAGATGGTGACTACAGCCATGAAATTAAAACACGCTTACTCCTTGGAAGAAAAATTATGACCAACCTAATAGCATATTCAAAAACAGAGACATTACTTTGCCGACTAAGGTCTGTCTAGTCAAGGATATGGTTTTTCCTGTGGTCATGTATGGATGTGAGAGTTGGACTGTGAAGAAGGCTGAGCACCAAAGAATTGATGCTTTTGAACTATGGTGCTGGAGAAGACTCTTGAGAGTCCCTTGGACTGCAAGGAGATCCAACCAGTCCATTCTGAAGGAGATAAACACTGGGATTTCTTTGGAAGGAATAATACTGAAGCTGAAGCTTCAGTACTTTGGCCACCTCATGCAAAGAGTTGACTCATTTGAAAAGTCTCTGATTCTGGGAGGGACTGGGGGCAGGAGGAGAAGGGGACGATCGAGGATGAGATGGCTGGATGGCATCACAGACTCGGNCTTTGACTGTGTGGATCACAATAAACTGTGGGAAATTCTGAAAGAGATGGGAATACCAGAGCACCTGACCTGCCTCTTGAGAAATCTGTATGCAGGTCAGGAGGCAACAGTTAGAACTGGACATGGACATGAGTCTGAGTGAACTCCGAGAGATGGTGATGAACAAGGAGGCCTGGCTTGCTGCGATTCATGGGGTCACAAAGAGTCGGACACACTGAGCGACTGAACTGAACTGTACTGAGAAAGGCTATCATTAAATATAGAAATCTTATCTTCAAAGTTACTGCAAGAATAAAATAATTGTGTGTGTGTTGCTCAGTCATGTCTGACTCTTTGTAACCCCATGGGCCAGCCCACCAGGCCCCAGGCTCCTCTGTCCATGGGATTTTCCAGGCAAGAATACTCGAGTGGGTTGCCATTCCCTTCTCCAGGAGATTTTCCCAACCCAAGGATAGAACCTGGATCTCTTGCATTGCAGGTAGATTCCTTACTGTCTGAGCCACCAGAGAAGTCCATATATATATACACACATGTCAAGTTTTAAAGTCCAGAGAGAGGTCTCAGAACATGTGAGTCCCCTTCCTCTTCCCTTGGTTCACACAAACCTGCATTTGTTCTCCCCCTAGTGGCAGACCTTCCCTCGCATTATTTGCATAAATTACTCACACCAAATACTGTTTTACTTGCAATAAGCCTCCCCAGAGGTGAAAAGATGAGACAATATTATGTCCAAATTAAACATCATGGAAAACAAACAAAATGCGGACCTTCTAGAAATAAGAGGAATACAAATACTAAGTGGAGCATTTCTTTCAGCCAGAAAAGAAGATAAAGATGATAAGATAGAAACAGCATAATTACAGAGAAGCAAGCACACGTGCTGCCTGCCCAGCCTGGATGTAATTTTTGGTTCTGGTTGTCACAAATTACCAGTTTAGCAGCGTTATATCGTTCATGCTTAATTTACTTCTGGGCTGTTTCAAAGGACCAGCTCTCAGTGTGTGTTTTTTTGTGTTCACACATCTGTTGACACTGCCACCATTTTAGAGTCAAACTGCAGACGCTGAAGATGGTTAGGAATCCAGCCCCTGCCTGGAGGAAAGACTACTTTCTTAGAAGCATGTGTTTCTGCATCCCGCAAATCTCTTCAGTAATGTCAAACATTGCAAACCATGTTTGTATGTGTGTGAGTGTTTACTTATTTATTTCTTTAGTGTAATTTCATTGGTCTCATTTTAAGCATTAAACACAAGGTAACTCCTTTTGTTCTTATTGCACACACTGACAAATGTCTAGCCATTCACAGAGGCTTTTCATTTTTATTTTACAGACACCAAAAAAACACCTGAATTTTAAAATTTCTAATTGGTACAAATGGCTTAACATTTTCATTTAGTTGTGACTTAAGAGTTAAGCTTTGTTAAAGAGAATAAAATCTTACCTGAGTGCATTTTGGAAAGAAAAAGAAACTTTAACAGCACATCTTATATCTATGTTCAAATATCTCTTAAAACCCTGGAAAATTCATTTTGAACTAATGTTTATTAATTAAAGTTTTTTTGAAAAATATTTGTAGAAGATAATTAATATTGGAATTATAGACTTAGCTATTTGGTAGTGACTTCTTTTCCCACTTTCCTCCTTTTTAACTCTGCTTATCTTCATTTGTTGTTTTTTACAGATAAGAAGCATTCAGGTCAGCCACATCAATAGGTTTTATTACCAAAAAAAAAAAAAAAAAAGATGCTATCATCTCCTATTCTGTCAGTTTAATTAGAAATATTGGAATGTGCTATATCCCAGTTAAGCTTAAGACTGTGGAAAATAACTTGTTTTCCAAGTTATCCAAATTCTTACACAGTGGCTACTGTGAAAAAAAAAAATCACTTTTTGAATTTTAATCAGATGAGCATGTGTATCTGTGTGCTCAGTGGATCAGTCATGTCTGACTCTTTGCAACCCCCTGCACTGTTAGCCTGCAGGCTCCTCTGTCNGTGGCTACTGCCAAAAAAAAAATCACTTTTTGAATTTTAATCAGATGAGCATGTGTATCTGTGTGCTCAGTGGATCAGTCATGTCTGACTCTTTGCAACCCCCTGCACTGTTAGCCTGCAGGCTCCTCTGTCCATGGGATTCTTCAGGCAAGAATACTGGAGTGGGCCGCCATGCCCTCCTCTAAGGAATCTTCCCGACCCAGGGACTGAACCTGTGTCTCCTGTGTCTCTTGCATTGGCAGGAAGATTGTTTACCACTGAGCCCCTTAATTGGACGTGAGGAGAAATGAAATTTAGCATCTCTAAAATTTTTAAACAAATATCTAGTGTTCAATAGTAAGGTTCAATAATATTTAAGATTGATTTTAATCCTACAGATCATGACACTATTTTAGAGGCATAAGCCCCACAGACAAGAATTTTAACATACTTTGCAAATACTTCCTCCTCAACACCTAGTTCAGGCTATAGTACTGTATGGTGAAGCTCCCGTCCTAGACCATGTCTTCTGAAAACATTCTTTTTGACCATTACAGAGGAAAGACTAATCTTCTTCCTAAGTCTTTTGTGCCTTCAAAAAAGCCAACCTAAATTAATTTTTATGCCAAAGAGACACCATTTGGGGTGGCAAAGTTTTGCTCTCTGTACTTCAAAGTACCAGCAGCTAACCAGCAACAATGATGTCACCTAAATAGCATGCTTAAAGGGGAAGCATACTTTACTGTTCATGAATTTGTGATTTTTAAAATATTTATTTGAAAGAATTCTTCATTTTACTTCTGATTCCAGCTATATTTTGAATTAGTGAAGTTGCTAAATAGAAAGTTTAGAAAGTTGCTAAATAGAAAGCTGTGTAGAAAGACAGTTCTATACATGTGCGTGTGTGAATGGGCTTCCCGGGTGGCACAGTGGTAAAGAATCTGCCTTCCAATGCAGGAGACACAAGAGTTGCAGGTTCAGTCCCCTGGAGGAGGAAATGTCAGCCTACCCTAATATCCTAGCCTCAAAAATTCCATGGGCAAAAGAGACAGGCAGGCTATAAAGTCCACGGAGTCTCAAAAAGTTGGACATCACTGACTGAGCAACTGAACCCACACACGCATGCACACATACACACACATGCATATACAGAATAACTGCTGTACAGGTATTTAGATGTAAGTGCGTATTTCAGAATATTTCATTAATATTTTCGTTAAAGTTAAATGTTACCCAGTGGGCACGTGTTTTTCCCTGTATCAGTATACAATTATGTAAGGCCAGATCCAGGTTAGAAGAGACCAGTACACCTGTGGCTGATTCATGTCAATGTATGGCAAAACCAATACAGTATTGTAAAATAGAATAAAGTATTAAATTAAAAAAATAAAATAAATAGTTTTCTAATTCTCTAACATAGACACACACACACACACACACACACACATACACATTCAAGAACCAACAAAATCACCATATACAGAATTAACACAAATAAAACTATAGAAAATGTGTTTCTATCCCATAGATAATTATTTCAATACTGTTTTCTAACTTCCCAACAAGAAAATTAGCCTTTCTCATAGAGTGTGATATTAAAACTGTGTCCATGGAGAGCAATTCATGCCTAGAGAATGCCATATCTGTCTTCTGGTCCCTCATGAATGAAGACGTATTAAAATGTCAGAATTGGAAACTGCGACTAGAAACCAGAATTCATTTCTCTAGCTTCAAATGCTAGTTAGGAAAATTATCTTCAAATTCTTATTAGCAAAACTCTGCAATTACATTTTTTTAGTGATTGATATTTACTGTAATTCAACACATTAAATGATGCCAACAGCTACTTAAGACAGGTTCTCTACAGTAGTATTTTTTAAATTATTTAGTTTTGGGTTAAAAAAATAGTTTGTGATTTATTCTGTTGACATATTAAAGACAACTTGACAGAATAGTTGATAATGAGTGTGTCCATTGTCAGGGCAACTCTGGAAGAAATACTTTCCCAAATGGTATCTATAGGCTCAAGTAAGAAAAGACCCTGATGCTGGGAAAGATTGAAGGCGGGAAGAGAAGGGGACAACAGAGGATGAGATGGTTGGATGGCATCACTGACTAAATGGACATGGGTTTGAGCAAGCTGCAAGAGTTGGTGACGAACAGGGAAGACTGGCGTGTTGCAGTCCATGGGGTTACAAAATGTCAAATATAACTGAGCGATCGAACTGAAGACAAGAAATTACTATAAATAAAATCACACTGATGGAACATGATAAAGAAGACAGCTATAAGTGAAATTCCTCTAAAGTAGGCAACAAGAAGATTTNGGCATGTACTGAATAAGTGATTATATAGTTCAGTTCAGTTCAGTCGCTCAGTCGTGTCTGACTCTTTGCGACCCCGTGAATCACAGCACACCAGGCCTCCCTGTCCATCACCAACTCCCGGAGTTTACCCAAACTCATGTCCATTGAGTCGGTGATGCCATCCAACCATCTCATCTTCTCTCATCCCCTTCTCCTGCCCTCAATCCCTCCCAGCATATAGTCCACATACTATAATTACTTTAACCATTTCTTTAGACAGTATTCATGATTAAAAGTTTCTCTGTTTTAATCAAGTCTACCTAAGATAGTTTGTTTTTCTGATTAGTGATAGCCTAGATTTTTAGACTTCTTCATTTAGGGTCATTGATGGCAAATAATATCACACATATCATTCTATGCATATGATTAATCTTAACACTAGCCTTCTAGTTTTAAACTCTTAATTTTGATTATTCTTTGTTTATTGGAATTGAAACATTGATAATCTTTCAGTAACACTGAGTATATTCTTCAAGCATTTGTTGTATATTTGAAGTTGTCTTCATAATTCAACCAAAATTTTTGTCTTTAAAGTTTAGCAAAAGTTTTCCTCATTAGGCATTTCACTTCTCATAACTATCACATTGTTGCAAAGAAATTTAAGGCAAGCTAAATTTTTCTACTGATTTTTACCTTCTTTTTCTTCCTGGGAGACTTTTTTTTTTTTTCTGAAGCACATTGAATCATATTTGATATTTAGGACTGTATCTATTTCCTTGTACTAAAGGGATAGGGATTGTTCTACTACAGATTTCTGAGCTCATAGTAATGGAATATGTATTACAAGGTTAGAGTCTAATTTTCATGCTTATAATATTTATTAATATCATATGCTTTTTAATATATTTCTTTGCTATTTGAATTCTTAAAAATCTCCTCTTATTTTACATCACCATCATTGAATTGATTTTCTGCAATTCTAGTTTAACCTTTCATCACCTAAAATGAAGGTTTTAAAGTCTGTCCTAGACTTTTTACTTATTTTTCATTTTAAAAATTATTTTTGGAATGTACTTTTCCAATTTAGATTAATATTTATGCATTCTTATCTTGAGTAATATTTTCAGAAGTCCATTATTATTAATGTATATGTATGGTGGGGGCATTTATCTGTTCTTTATTTCCTGATGCTTATAAAAGAAAGAAAGTTTTAATGGTCTGGTTTGCCAGGATATGATATTTCCATTTTTATCCTTATCTTCATCACCCTTATTATTTTAGAAAGGGATAGTGTACCTATCTCAAGTCTCATACTTGAAGTGTGGTTGTTGTATCCATCTCAGCATAAATTCTCTGCATGTTAGTCTCTCAGTTGTGTCTGACTCTGGGACTCCAAGGACTGTAGCCCACCAGGCTCCTCTGTTCATGGAATTCTCCAGGCAATAGTACTGGAGTGGGTTGCCGTTTCATTCTCCAGAAGATCTTCCTGATCCAGGAATCTAACCCGGGTATCCCACATTGAAGGCAGATTCTTTACTACTTGAACCAAAAGGGAAGTCCCAAATTCTATCCATAATCAGAATTTATTTAGTTTGGCTATGCTTTATGGAGGTGAAGGTGGTTCCCAAATTTGCTGTCTTCTCATTACAAGGGAGATATAACAGATAACATGACACAAATTTCTTTTTTATTATTAGCATGTGCTATACATGAATAGTTCTAAACCACAGCCCTTTGAGCTCCTGCTCCAACACTTCCTTTTTACAACCAAATCTTGACCTCATCTGTGTTTGCCTTTATCCATTATTGCAATACTGATGAAGAAAGTTTGCAACTGTTGCTTTTCTTATTCCTGTAGCTGTGACTGTTTAAAGAAAGATAGGTGTTGGTAGTGGGTCCTGTGGAGAAGGCGATGGCACCCCACTCCATTACTCTTGCCTGGAAAAATCCCATGGAAGGAGGAGCCTGGTAAGCTGCAGTCCATGGGGTCGCTAGGAGTTGGACACGACTGAACAACTTCATTTTCACTTTCATGCACTGGAGAAGGAAATGGCAACCCACTCCAGTGTTCTTGCCTGGAGAATCCCAGGGACGGCAGAGCCTGGTGGGCTGCCATCTATGGGTTCGCACAGAGTCAGACGCAATTGAAGTGACTTAGCAGCAGCAGCAGTGGGTCCTGAGTAATAAGATAGTGTTATTTTTGTATATGTACTTCAGAAAATCATTCTCATAGAGGGAAGGGACAGATGGTTTCTTTTCTGGTTGTGCAAAGCTTGTGTGAAGCTAGGACTTAAAAAAAGGGTAATATAGGCAAAGTGCATTTTGAGCCAGAAGGTAGCACAAAGATATTTCCAATTTTATCTTTCATTTCTCTTCTCAATTATATAAGTGAAACACTGAAATTCCGTTACATGACCTGTGTTATATGAAACTTCAGTGCTATTACAAACTGTCATTATTTAATTTAAAAAATTGAAGTTTAACAGAAAATTATGAAATAGTAGATTTGGTCCTTTTAACTAGTCAATGTTTCAATTAAATCTCCATGATTAAATAAGGCATGCCAATATATGTCCAATATTAAAGTTCTGTGATAGATGATCATTTGCTACTGGTTCTGTAAAGATAAAATCATTAAAGCTGTGTTGTTTTATAGAATTTATAGGTGAATTCAATTTGTTTAAATGTGTTTAATAAAAAAACATTAGAGAGAGATAAATATAGACTTGTAGTATAACTATATAGCATATACCTTTATACACAAATACACATATGTGTGAGTTAGTTTTAGTCTACCAATGAATATGTTTCTCATCAAAAAGATGTTATTAACAGAACAATAAATAGTATTTGGAATGACCCAATTCTATAATTTTTAAACTAGTTTTGAGCAGTTTTGTTCAAAACATTTCCTATTGTGGAGAATAACAATAAGTAAAATATAGACTTATTTTACTTACGGCCTCAAAATTTTCTGATAAATGTCAACCAACTGGTTATTTTCTTTATAACTGTTGCCTGAATAAGTTAAATTTTCTGTCTTCAACTCAACATCAAAACTTTAATCACAGAGATGTATAGAAATAATCTCAAAATTTAAAAACTGAATTAGTTTGTTACCATGAGAATAAATCTATATCTGGAGAAAATGTCAGTTTAACTTAATATGTGTTTTGAAATGTTTTCATATGTCTAGTTGTTTAATACTCATTTTTACAGGTGAGTTGACTAAACAAGTAAAACTGAGATGTTAAACACTCAATCTTATAAAGTGATCTAAAAACTATAGAGGTAATTCATGGTCATACTTCCGCATAATGGCAAATAATTCAATTTCTTCAGTTCAGTTCAGTTCAGGCGCTCAGTCGTGTCTGACTCTTTGTGACCACATGAATCGCAGCACGTCTAGCCGCCCTGTCCATCACCATCTCTCAGAGTTCACTCAGGCTCACGTCCATCGAGTCCATGATGCCATCCAGACATCTCATTTTCGGTCATCCCCTTCTCCTCCTGCCCNTTATCATTATCTCTTCTCTTTAAAATATAAGCTTCATGAAGGCATGGCATTTAGTATATTTTGTTTGCTGCTGTATCTCCAAAGCTAAGAACAAAGCCTGACCCACAACAGATTACCAATAAACATCATTTCGCCTTTTAAAAGAATATATGATTTTTATGTTTTTAAGTACGTTTCTCTGATGGCTCAAACAGTAAACAATCTACCTATAATACAAGAGGCCCGGGTTTAATCCCTGGGTCAGGAAGATCCACTGGAGAAGGAAATGGCAGCCCATTCCAGTATTCTTGCCTAGAGAATTCCATGGACAGAGAAGCATGGTGGGCTACAGTTCATGGGGATGCAGAGTCTGACACAATTGAACAAATAACACTTTCACTTTTTCATATTTGTTAGTGCAAAGATAAGAATGAAAGAAGTACACTAAACTCATGAGACTGACAATTCTTGGAGTGATTGAGAATGGTATGAGAACTATGAGAACTTTTGTTCTTCATACTTCTAAGCACTTTCTACTTATTAACAGCATGTGTTTCTATGATCAAAGAATATTATAATAAAACTAATCACCAAGGTATAATAGCACAGTGCTTGCCATATAATAGGCGTTCAAATGTTTTATCCAATAAGTATTCTATGGGCTCCAGCTATATCCCAGACACTGTAGTAAGACCCTAGGTAGACAGTAGTGAAAGTGAATCACCAACTCCACTTCCCTGGAGCTTGAGATAAGGTAATAGAGGTCTATTTATTGCCTAAAGATCACATGTACTTTCTATTGTTTATGAAGTTACACAAACATTTATGAAAATCTGGCAAACCTCTCCAGATTGCTTGAAAAAGTGCATAAGGACAGTTTCCAGAATGATGGAAATGTTCTATATCATGATCTGACAGGAGTAACATAGGTGAATACATTTGTTAAAATTCACTGAACTGTGCATTTAAAATATATGCATTTCATTGTATGTAAATTATCTTAATCAAAAATGCAAAAGTATATATCCTTTGTTTTCCAAATTATAACACCTGGTCTTGTAGAAAATTAGAGTGGTAATCTATCTTAAAATAGAAAATTAATAAATGTGATTAATAAGATTTAGGATTTGATTTAGGTTGACAAATAAAAATCTACAGATATTAGTAAATAAAGATAAACTGAGGAGATATTTTAGAATCCATACAAAAATTTGACTATGCAAAACAACCCAATAGGCTCAATATTTGTGAATATGAAATAGTCTTTGGCTGCCCTTGATTACAGAATTAATTAATGTTTATTTATAAAAAATTTGGAAATCACAGAAAAATCAAGAGCTCATAATCATTTAGCATATTATACTGCAATCATTTTTCAAAGATACATTTATACACGAATGAAATTATACTTACCTATATTTTTATATCTTGCTTTTACATTTATCATCAAAACACAGGTATCTCCCCTCAAATTAAAAACCATTTGTAGATATGATTTTAAATGTGTGTCTGTTTTACAATACTATTGAGGGAGTGTGGTGTGGTAGAGAGAGCAATATAGACTTCAGTTCAGTTCAGTCACTCAATCTCGTGTCCAACTCTCTGTGACCCCATGAATTGCAGCATGCCAGGCCTCCCTGTCCATCACCAACTCCCAGAGTTCACTCAGACTCACAGCCATCGAGTCAGTGATGCCATCCAGACATCTCATCCTCTGCTGTCCTCTTCTCCTCCTGCCCCCAATCCCTCCCAGCATCAGAGTCTTTTCCAATGAGTCAACTCTTCGCATGAGGTGGCCAAAGTACTGGAGTTTCAGCCTTAGCACCATTCCTTCCAAAGAAATCCCAGGGCTGATCTCCTTCAGAATGGACTGGTTGGATCTCCTTGCAGTCCAAGGGACTCTAAAGAGTCTTCTTCAACACCACAGTTCAGGTAATAGCTAGCCTTTGATCTAGACTAATCGTTTTGTCTTTGTTGAGGTATGTAAATAATATGATTAAGTTAGGTAAAATGAGTCAACAGTATCTTCTCTGCAGGGATCTTTTATATGAAATATATTTCCATTGTCTGGCACTGTGCTATGTATCTGGCATGTACTGAATAAGTGATTATATAGTTCAGTTCAGTTCAGTCGCTCAGTCGTGTCTGACTCTTTGCGACCCCGTGAATCACAGCACACCAGGCCTCCCTGTCCATCACCAACTCCCGGAGTTTACCCAAACTCATGTCCATTGAGTCGGTGATGCCATCCAACCATCTCATCTTCTCTCATCCCCTTCTCCTGCCCTCAATCCCTCCCAGCATATAGTCCACATACTATAATTACTTTAACCATTTCTTTAGACAGTATTCATGATTAAAAGTTTCTCTGTTTTAATCAAGTCTACCTAAGATAGTTTGTTTTTCTGATTAGTGATAGCCTAGATTTTTAGACTTCTTCATTTAGGGTCATTGATGGCAAATAATATCACACATATCATTCTATGCATATGATTAATCTTAACACTAGCCTTCTAGTTTTAAACTCTTAATTTTGATTATTCTTTGTTTATTGGAATTGAAACATTGATAATCTTTCAGTAACACTGAGTATATTCTTCAAGCATTTGTTGTATATTTGAAGTTGTCTTCATAATTCAACCAAAATTTTTGTCTTTAAAGTTTAGCAAAAGTTTTCCTCATTAGGCATTTCACTTCTCATAACTATCACATTGTTGCAAAGAAATTTAAGGCAAGCTAAATTTTTCTACTGATTTTTACCTTCTTTTTCTTCCTGGGAGACTTTTTTTTTTTTTCTGAAGCACATTGAATCATATTTGATATTTAGGACTGTATCTATTTCCTTGTACTAAAGGGATAGGGATTGTTCTACTACAGATTTCTGAGCTCATAGTAATGGAATATGTATTACAAGGTTAGAGTCTAATTTTCATGCTTATAATATTTATTAATATCATATGCTTTTTAATATATTTCTTTGCTATTTGAATTCTTAAAAATCTCCTCTTATTTTACATCACCATCATTGAATTGATTTTCTGCAATTCTAGTTTAACCTTTCATCACCTAAAATGAAGGTTTTAAAGTCTGTCCTAGACTTTTTACTTATTTTTCATTTTAAAAATTATTTTTGGAATGTACTTTTCCAATTTAGATTAATATTTATGCATTCTTATCTTGAGTAATATTTTCAGAAGTCCATTATTATTAATGTATATGTATGGTGGGGGCATTTATCTGTTCTTTATTTCCTGATGCTTATAAAAGAAAGAAAGTTTTAATGGTCTGGTTTGCCAGGATATGATATTTCCATTTTTATCCTTATCTTCATCACCCTTATTATTTTAGAAAGGGATAGTGTACCTATCTCAAGTCTCATACTTGAAGTGTGGTTGTTGTATCCATCTCAGCATAAATTCTCTGCATGTTAGTCTCTCAGTTGTGTCTGACTCTGGGACTCCAAGGACTGTAGCCCACCAGGCTCCTCTGTTCATGGAATTCTCCAGGCAATAGTACTGGAGTGGGTTGCCGTTTCATTCTCCAGAAGATCTTCCTGATCCAGGAATCTAACCCGGGTATCCCACATTGAAGGCAGATTCTTTACTACTTGAACCAAAAGGGAAGTCCCAAATTCTATCCATAATCAGAATTTATTTAGTTTGGCTATGCTTTATGGAGGTGAAGGTGGTTCCCAAATTTGCTGTCTTCTCATTACAAGGGAGATATAACAGATAACACGACACAAATTTCTTTTTTATTATTAGCATGTGCTATACATGAATAGTTCTAAACCACAGCCCTTTGAGCTCCTGCTCCAACACTTCCTTTTTACAACCAAATCTTGACCTCATCTGTGTTTGCCTTTATCCATTATTGCAATACTGATGAAGAAAGTTTGCAACTGTTGCTTCTCTTATTCCTGTAGCTGTGACTGTTTAAAGAAAGATAGGTGTTGGTAGTGGGTCCTGTGGAGAAGGCGATGGCACCCCACTCCATTACTCTTGCCTGGAAAAATCCCATGGAAGGAGGAGCCTGGTAAGCTGCAGTCCATGGGGTCGCTAGGAGTTGGACACGACTGAACAACTTCATTTTCACTTTCATGCACTGGAGAAGGAAATGGCAACCCACTCCAGTGTTCTTGCCTGGAGAATCCCAGGGACGGCAGAGCCTGGTGGGCTGCCATCTATGGGTTCGCACAGAGTCAGACGCAATTGAAGTGACTTAGCAGCAGCAGCAGTGGGTCCTGAGTAATAAGATAGTGTTATTTTTGTATATGTACTTCAGAAAATCATTCTCATAGAGGGAAGGGACAGATGGTTTCTTTTCTGGTTGTGCAAAGCTTGTGTGAAGCTAGGACTTAAAAAAAGGGTAACATAGGCAAAGTGCATTTTGAGCCAGAAGGTAGCACAAAGATATTTCCAATTTTATCTTTCATTTCTCTTCTCAATTATATAAGTGAAACACTGAAATTCCGTTACATGACCTGTGTTATATGAAACTTCAGTGCTATTACAAACTGTCATTATTTAATTTAAAAAATTGAAGTTTAACAGAAAATTATGAAATAGTAGATTTGGTCCTTTTAACTAGTCAATGTTTCAATTAAATCTCCATGATTAAATAAGGCATGCCAATATATGTCCGATATTAAAGTTCTGTGATAGATGATCATTTGCTACTGGTTCTGTAAAGATAAAATCATTAAAGCTGTGTTGTTTTATAGAATTTATAGGTGAATTCAATTTGTTTAAATGTGTTTAATAAAAAAACATTAGAGAGATATAAATATAGACTTGTAGTATAACTATATAGCATATACCTTTATACACAAATACACATATGTGTGAGTTAGTTTTAGTCTACCAATGAATATGTTTCTCATCAAAAAGATGTTATTAACAGAACAATAAATAGTATTTGGAATGACCCAATTCTATAATTTTTAAACTAGTCTTGAGCAGTTTTGTTCAAAACATTTCCTATTGTGGAGAATGACAATAAGTAAAATGTAGACTTCTTTTACTTATGGCCTCAAAATTTTCTGATAAATGTCAACCAACTGGTTATTTTCTTTATAACTGTTGCCTGAATAAGTTAAATTTTCTGTCTTCAACTCGACATCAAAACTTTAATCACAGAGATGTATAGAAATAATCTCAAAATTTAAAAACTGAATTAGTTTGTTACCATGAAAATAAATCTATATCTGGAGAAAATGTCAGTTTAACTTAATATGTGTTTTGAAATGTTTTCATATGTCTAGTTGTTTAATACTCATTTTTACAGGTGAGTTGACTAAACAAGTAAAACTGAGATGTTAAACACTCAATCTTATAAAGTGATCTAAAAACTATAGAGGTAATTCATGGTCATACTTCCGCATAATGGCAAATAATTCAATTTCTTCAGTTCAGTTCAGTTCAGGCGCTCAGTCGTGTCTGACTCTTTGTGACCACATGAATCGCAGCACGTCTAGCCGCCCTGTCCATCACCATCTCTCAGAGTTCACTCAGGCTCACGTCCATCGAGTCCATGATGCCATCCAGACATCTCATTTTCGGTCATCCCCTTCTCCTCCTGCCCTCAATCCCTCCCAGCATCAGAGTCTTTTCCAGTGAGTCAACTCTTCCCATGAGGTGGCCAAAGTACTGGAGTTTGAGCTTTAGCATCATTCCTTCCAAAGAAATCCCAGGGCTGATCTCCTTCAGAATGGACTG
>SJYW01045976.1:191902-212235 GCA_006410735.1 Raphicerus campestris | reverse complement strand
AGTGATGGCACCGGATGCCATGATTTTCTTTTTCTTAATGTTGAGCTTAAGCTAACTTTTTCACTCTCCTCTTTCACTTTCATCAAGAGGCTTTTTAGTTCCTCTTCACTTTCTGCCATAAGGGTGGTGTCATCTGAATATCTGAGACTATTGATATTTCTCCCGGCAATCTTGATTCCAGCTTGTGCTTCTTCCAGTCCAGTGTCTCTCATGATGTACTCTGCATAGAAAGTAAATAAGTAGGGTGACAATATACAGCCTTGATGGACTCCTTTTCCTATTTGGAACCAGTGTGTTGTTCCATGTCCAGTTCTAACTGTTGCTTCCTGATCTGCATACAGATTTCTCAAGAGGCAGGTCAGGTGGTCTGGTATTCCCACCTCTCTCAAAATTTTCCACAGTTTATTGTGATCCACACAGTCAAAAGCTTTGGCATAGTCAATAAAGCAGAAATAGATGTTCTTCTGGAACTCTTTTGCTTTTTCTGTGATCCAGCGGATGTTGGCAATTTGATCTCTGGTTTCTCTGCCTTTTCTAAAACCAGCTTGAACATCAGGGAGTTCATGGTTCACAACTGCTGAAGCCTGGCTTGGAGAACTTTGAGCATTACTTTACTAGCATGTGAGATGAGTGCAATTGTGTGGTAGTTTGAACATTCTTTGGCATTGCCTTTCTTTGGAATTGGAATGAAAACTGACCTTTTCCAGTCCTGTGGCTACTGCTGAGTTTTCCAAATTTGCTGGCACATTGAGTGCAGCACTTTCACAGCATCATCTTTCAGGATTTGAAACAGCTCCACTGTAATTCCATCACCTCTACTAGCTTTGTTCATAATGATGCTTTCTAACGCCCACTTGACTTCACATTCCAAGATGTCTGGCTCTAGATTAATGATCACATCATCATGGTTATCTGGGTCGTGAAGATCTTTTTTTTTACACTTCTTCCGTGTATTCTTGCCACCTCTTCTTAATTCTTGCCACCACTCCTCTTCAATTTCCTACTCTTCTTCAATTTTTTGTTTTTTTCTTAATTCTTTATGCCTTAGTTTTTCCAGGACTACTAAAATGTTGGTCAAATTTCACATTGCAATGACACTTTTTATCAGCTAATCCCTTCCTTACAGGAACTAATAGTTCCATTCTTAATAATAAATTATATCTCTATTCAAAAGAAATAAAATACTGTTTGGTGGTTTATACATTTGAAAACTATGATGAACTTACTTGCTTGGAATGTGTTGTCATGATGGAGTATATTCCCAATTTACAGTGTGCTTTTTTTTTCCTTGAGAATTTAAAATACTTTCAATACTCTGGATTTTGCCTGATTCCCCCGAAGTGTGGAGTATGACTGATAACTGCCTTTAGAATCCCTAATAGCTAAATTACAATTATTATGCAAAGTCCTACAATAGACAGTTATATGGATTGTTAAATGACTTTGCCTTTTTTGCAAACTATAATCATTTTCCTTTATTAGCTGAAGGATTTCATAATTTAAGGAAGATGAGAAACCTATAAGTCACACTTTCAAGTAAGGAACATGGATATTGCAAACATTAAATTCCCCCATAAAAACGTTAAGGCATCATTAAACTAGGTTCAGATTAATACAATTCAGTCAACTCTAGATAGATATCTCCCATAATAAGCTGAAACAATACCTAGTGATCTAAGATGTAAAATATTTTACTACAGCCAATTTATAAACCTATAAAACATACAGGTATCATTCAACCTCTTTATTAATAGTGCATGCCTTGTATTAAATCAAAACCATTTCAAAGGCCCCTCCCCTTTGGCATTCTCTTCCTCAGCTGTTGCCCCTCATTATGTGTTATCTCACTGAAGCTCATCCAAAGTGAATGACGGCATCTTTTTATTTTTTTTAATAGAAGCAGCACAGGCAATTCCCAGCCTAGTGCTACAGCTTAACTGTCTTTGAGATTTATAGACACACTTGCTATCTTCAACCTACAATGTTCTATGGCCTAATGTTGATGCATTTGTTTCTGCACTGTAAGTAGATGTGGTTTTTTTTTCACTTTGGAAAACTGCAGTTTGTTATTTTTAGGTTTTCACAAGTTGTTTTACATATGAGTGATAGTCATAAGGAGAGCGATTTGGGAATAACTGGATATTGTAGATAATTTTGAATCTGGTTTGGAAGATTCTTTTATTTTTCATTATGTTTCTGCCCAATAAGAAAGCCAAACATTTCATATTGACTGACTTACTGGGAGTTTTAAGGAATTATCTGTTCTCATTATCTATTGCCACATAAGAACTCTTCCCACCAAAAAAAAAAAAAAAAATACAAACAAAACATAACCAAGGATATATTCTGGGCTTAGAATTCTATAAGTGGGAATAACTTATCCCTGCACCACTTGGCATGGGTTAGAGTGAAGTGAAGTGAAGTCAAGTGAAGTCGCTCAGTCGTGTCCAACTCTTTGCGACCCCATGGACTGTAGCCTACCAGGCTTCTCCCTCCATGGGATTCTCCAGGTAAGAGTATTGGAGTGGGTTTCCATTTCCTTCTCCAGGGGATCTTCCCAACCCGGGGATCAAACCTGGCTCTCCCGCATTCCAGATAGACCCTTTAACCTCTGCTCCACATGGCATAGGTTGGAGTAGTTCAGTTTTAGAGGCTNGGACAGAGGAGATTGGCAGGCTACAGTCCATAGGTAGCAAACAGTTGGACATGATTGAAGCGACTTAGTACACACATATGTTGTGAAATGCTTACCACACTCAAGTTAACTAACACACCCATCACTTCACATAGTTATCTTTTTTCTTTTTGCTAAGAATGCTTGTTCTTATTCCTTTGTTCCATAGACTCCTTGAAACAAGATCACCTTGCTAAAAAAAATCAAGGTACAGTAAAGAAATATTGGTGCTTTCCTGGTGGCTCAGAGATTTAAAAAGGCATCTGCCTGCAATGCGGGAGACCTGGGTTCAATCCCTGGGTCGGGAAGATCCCCTGAAGAAGGGAATGGCAACTCACTCCAGTACTCTTGCCTGGAGAATCCCATGGAGGGAGGAGCCTGGTAGGCTACAGTCCATGGGGTCGCAAAGAGTCAGACACGACTGAGCGACTTCATTTCACTTCACTTCAAAGAAATATTAATATATACAAATATGAATAGTATACTTAGAAAAATCTTGATTCATCACAGATACATATGTAAGATTAAGCTATGAAAGAATTTTCATACCATTTTGACAGCAGAGTTCTTCCATGTGACATAGATAAGTATTTTACTTTTTAATGCAAAATCAGCCCTGAAGAAACATTCTTTGACTGGGAAAATAATTTTAAAGAATGAAGATCAAATCTCTTATTCAAGCAAATAATAAGAACAAAATAAAAAAAGTTAAAAGTATAAATGTTTAAAATGATATATACATTTATATCCATATACTTATGTAGTCAATATTAATATTATAAAAAAATTAGTAAAAGCCCTATAAATAGTTGATCAAAAAAAGTGTCCTACTGATTTATGGGAATAATACACAAAAGAAGTTTATTTCTTATTTACAAAGCAATGTAATCTGAATATTCTTAGTTGATAAGAAGCACTCCTCACTCAAGCTTGATGTGATAGTGCCAGGCAAAAGAGGACAAACTCTCATTACAGATCTGCCCAGAGGTGACCATGAAGTTCATAGGTAAAAGCAGACTATCCCATTTGTCAGTAGGCTTTGTTGTGTACCCTGTAAGACAGGAAGGTATAATATAAGATGGTACAGACTTTTAGACCATGATCAATAGTTTTGCCAGTTGGTCAGAGGTATCTGTAAGAGGTGGGCTTCACAGGTGGTACAGTGGTAACGAATCTGCCTGCCAATGCAGAAAATGCAGGTTCTATCTCTAGGTGGAAAAGGTTTCCCTGGAGTAGGAAACAGCAACCCACTCCAGTATTCATGCCTGGAAAATCTCATGGACAGAGGAGAATTCCAGGCTATAGCACAGAATCGAAAATGACTGAGCATGAATGCACACATCTGTAAGAGGTAAGATTGGAAGAACAGTGCCAAGAAGGACTGGAGGAAAAGTATGTGAATGGATTTCTGAGAGACAGCATACAATTTACAGATCTTTGTGTATCATTTTAATGCCCATTGGAGAGCATCCACCAATGAGAAGTCACTTTACATCCAATTGAGCAGGATGAACTGCCCTACAGATAATCTTCTTTTTGCTTGACTTCTGTTGTGCTTATATGCAATGGACTCAGGATAATAACGGCCTTGGTGGCAGGGATGGGAGCAAGGTTTGAGCCCACAGTATGGACTTTGCCTCAGTAAAGCATCTAAGTTTCCAACCAACCAGTATAAAAAATGGAGCCTTACTTTGGATACAGCATTGTTTCTCTGGGGGCTGAGTGAATGGACAAACAGGCTAACAGGTTAAACAGTTGTTGTTGTTCAGTCGTTATGTCCAAATTATTGCAACTTCATGGACTGCAGCATGCCAGGCTCCTCTGTCCCTCACTATTTCCCGGAGTTTGCTCAAATTCATGTCCACTGAGTTGGTGATGCTATCTAACCATTTCATCCTCTACTGCCCCGTTCTCCTTTTGCCTTCAATCTTTCCCAGCATTAGTCTTTTCTAATGAGTTGGTTCTTTGCATCATGTAGCCAAAGTATTGGAGCTTCAGCTTCAGCAACAGTTCTTATAATGAATATTCAGGGTTGACTTGACTTCCTTTAGGATTGACTGGTGTGATCTCCTTGTAGTCCAAGGGACTCTCAAGGTTAAACAGCCATTGGGTTAAACGCTGGCATACAGATTCTGCTGTCCCAGGATTCTATCATTTGCACTGATACTGACAAGTGTGGTTCAATGGCAGCATCTCTACTGTCAGCTCTGCCCGGTGGAGCACAGTCACTATGAAGCTTGTCAAAGCTCTTTGCTTCTTCACCACTCTGTTCCTCACTTCCTTATAGTAAAGGAAGTTCCTCTGAATTGTGCCAGAGAACACAATCAGAGGGTGGGTTCTTGGGCCCAACCCTTCATAACAATTCAAACTCCCCCATCTTTATGAACATTCTGAACTATTTTGTAACTACCACATACAAGTTCCCTTATTTCCACTTATATATCATCCAGGTTAGCTTTCTCTAGAACAGGAGAGCTAAATGTGAGCTCATGACTCACCACCAGCAAGATCATGTCAATGAGATGCATTATTTCCTATGCAGCCTAATAGTTTGTATTACCCTCCTGGACTCCTGTCTACCACCCTCTACTGAAGATCTTTCTCATGGTCTCCAGGTTAGTGCACATGCATGTTGAATTAAAAAAAAAATAGTACAACATGAGAGTTGCGAGTTAAGTTTTATTTGGGACAAAATGAGGATGGAAACCCAGAAGAAAGCATTTCAGATAGCTGTGAGAACCTGCTCCTAGGAGGTGAGCGGAGGAGCTAGGATATATAGGATTTTCACAACAAAAGACAAGTAGTCATCAGGTGGTACAGTGATAAAAGAATCTGTCTACCAATGCAGGAGGCTCAAGAGACACAGGTTCCATCCCTAGGTCTGGATGATCCCCTGGAGGAGGCCGTGGCAGCTCCAGTATTTTTGCGTGGGAAGTTCCATGGACAGAGGAGCCTGGTGGGCTACAGTCTATGGGATCACAAAGAGTTGGGCATGACTCTGAGCATATAGTTGTCAGAAACATCAAAAGATTACTGTTAATTAGAGAAACCAGATATCCCAAGTTAAGGAAGTTAGTACTTTTCTATGTATGGGAAGATGCAAGAGTCTGGGCTCACTGAAATCATTCCTTTCATATGCTCCTCAGTTATCTGGGGCCATTATCNAAAAAAGTGTCCTACTGATTTATGGGAATAATACACAAAAGAAGTTTATTTCTTATTTACAAAGCAATGTAATCTGAATATTCTTAGTTGATAAGAAGCACTCCTCACTCAAGCTTGATGTGATAGTGCCAGGCAAAAGAGGACAAACTCTCATTACAGATCTGCCCAGAGGTGACCATGAAGTTCATAGGTAAAAGCAGACTATCCCATTTGTCAGTAGGCTTTGTTGTGTACCCTGTAAGACAGGAAGGTGTAATATAAGATAGTACAGACTTTTAGACCATGATCAATAGTTTTGCCAGTTGGTCAGAGGTATCTGTAAGAGGTGGGCTTCACAGGTGGTACAGTGGTAACGAATCTGCCTGCCAATGCAGAAAATGCAGGTTCTATCTCTAGGTGGAAAAGGTTTCCCTGGAGTAGGAAACAGCAACCCACTCCAGTATTCATGCCTGGAAAATCTCATGGACAGAGGAGAATTCCAGGCTATAGCACAGAATCGAAAATGACTGAGCATGAATGCACACATCTGTAAGAGGTAAGATTGGAAGAACAGTGCCAAGAAGGACTGGAGGAAAAGTATGTGAATGGATCTCTGAGAGACAGCATACAATTTACAGATCTTTGTGTATCATTTTAATGCCCATTGGAGAGCATCCACCAATGAGAAGTCACTTTGCATCCAATTGAGCAGGATGAACTGCCCTACAGATATTCTTCTTTTTGCTTGACTTCTGTTGTGCTTATATGCAATGGACTCAGGATAATAACGGCCTTGGTGGCAGGGATGGGAGCAAGGTTTGAGCCCACAGTATGGACTTTGCCTCAGTAAAGCATCTAAGTTTCCAACCAACCAGTATAAAAAATGGAGCCTTACTTTGGATACAGCATTGTTTCTCTGGGGGCTGAGTGAATGGACAAACAGGCTAACAGGTTAAACAGTTGTTGTTGTTCAGTCGTTATGTCCAAATTATTGCAACTTCATGGACTGCAGCATGCCAGGCTCCTCTGTCCCTCACTATTTCCCGGAGTTTGCTCAAATTCATGTCCACTGAGTTGGTGATGCTATCTAACCATTTCATCCTCTACTGCCCCGTTCTCCTTTTGCCTTCAATCTTTCCCAGCATTAGTCTTTTCTAATGAGTTGGTTCTTTGCATCATGTAGCCAAAGTATTGGAGCTTCAGCTTCAGCAACAGTTCTTATAATGAATATTCAGGGTTGACTTGACTTCCTTTAGGATTGACTGGTGTGATCTCCTTGTAGTCCAAGGGACTCTCAAGGTTAAACAGCCATTGGGTTAAACGCTGGCATACAGATTCTGCTGTCCCAGGATTCTATCATTTGCACTGATACTGACAAGTGTGGTTCAATGGCAGCATCTCTACTGTCAGCTCTGCCCGGTGGAGCACAGTCACTATGAAGCTTGTCAAAGCTCTTTGCTTCTTCACCACTCTGTTCCTCACTTCCTTATAGTAAAGGAAGTTCCTCTGAATTGTGCCAGAGAACACAATCAGAGGGTGGGTTCTTGGGCCCAACCCTTCATAACAATTCAAACTCCCCCATCTTTATGAACATTCTGAACTATTTTGTAACTACCACATACAAGTTCCCTTATTTCCACTTATATATCATCCAGGTTAGCTTTCTCTAGAACAGGAGAGCTAAATGTGAGCTCATGACTCACCACCAGCAAGATCATGTCAATGAGATGCATTATTTCCTATGCAGCCTAATAGTTTGTATTACCCTCCTGGACTCCTGTCTACCACCCTCTACTGAAGATCTTTCTCATGGTCTCCAGGTTAGTGCACATGCATGTTGAATTAAAAAAAAAATAGTACAACATGAGAGTTGCGAGTTAAGTTTTATTTGGGACAAAATGAGGATGGAAACCCAGAAGAAAGCATTTCAGATAGCTCTGAGAACCTGCTCCTAGGAGGTGAGCGGAGGAGCTAGGATATATAGGATTTTCACAACAAAAGACAAGTAGTCATCAGGTGGTACAGTGATAAAAGAATCTGTCTGCCAATGCAGGAGGCTCAAGAGACACAGGTTCCATCCCTAGGTCTGGATGATCCCCTGGAGGAGGCCGTGGCAGCTCCAGTATTTTTGCGTGGGAAGTTCCATGGACAGAGGAGCCTGGTGGGCTACAGTCTATGGGATCACAAAGAGTTGGGCATGACTCTGAGCATATAGTTGTCAGAAACATCAAAAGATTACTGTTAATTAGAGAAACCAGATATCCCAAGTTAAGGAAGTTAGTACTTTTCTATGTATGGGAAGATGCAAGAGTCTGGGCTCACTGAAATCATTCCTTTCATATGCTCCTCAGTTATCTGGGGCCATTATCTTGTGTTTTCACAGCCTGAGTTCCCCCAGGGCTCCCCGCAGAGCCCTGCAGTGCTCTCTGTAGAGAATGGCTGCAGAGAGTGGCTGCTAGATGGCAGGTATTCTTTTCCTTCCTGAGTTTCCTCAGGACTNTATTACCCTCCTGGACTCCTGTCTACCACCCTCTACTGAAGATCTTTCTCATGGTCTCCAGGTTAGTGCACATGCATGTTGAATTAAAAAAAAAAAAATAGTACAACATGAGAGTTGCGAGTTAAGTTTTATTTGGGACAAAATGAGGATGGAAACCCAGAAGAAAGCATTTCAGATAGCTGTGAGAACCTGCTCCTAGGAGGTGAGCGGAGGAGCTAGGATATATAGGATTTTCACAACAAAAGACAAGTAGTCATCAGGTGGTACAGTGATAAAAGAATCTGTCTACCAATGCAGGAGGCTCAAGAGACACAGGTTCCATCCCTAGGTCTGGATGATCCCCTGGAGGAGGCCGTGGCAGCTCCAGTATTTTTGCGTGGGAAGTTCCATGGACAGAGGAGCCTGGTGGGCTACAGTCTATGGGATCACAAAGAGTTGGGCATGACTCTGAGCATATAGTTGTCAGAAACATCAAAAGATTACTGTTAATTAGAGAAACCAGATATCCCAAGTTAAGGAAGTTAGTACTTTTCTATGTATGGGAAGATGCAAGAGTCTGGGCTCACTGAAATCATTCCTTTCATATGCTCCTCAGTTATCTGGGGCCATTATCTTGTGTTTTCACAGCCTGAGTTCCCCCAGGGCTCCCCGCAGAGCCCTGCAGTGCTCTCTGTAGAGAATGGCTGCAGAGTGGCTGCTAGATGGCAGGTATTCTTTTCCTTCCTGAGTTTCCTCAGGACTCATCAACTTATGTTGGAGAGCTGCGATCACTGATGACTGTGACATCCTTATTTACTGATATGATAGGAAATACTCTATTTCTCAATGTTAACTCTATAACTCAGTGTTAGCAGCATTACATGTACACCCAGGTTAACTTCTCAGAAATCAAACCTTACTTATCAGTGATTTGGCTGAAATCATGCCTCGACCTGCAACTTGAAATGCTGCAGTCAGCAGGCTCGCCAAGGATGGCAGGATGGGCGCTGCAGTCCAGGAGGTGGACAGATGACTTCGGCGGGGGTGTGTGGGGAATTGTACCCTATGTAATGGTAGAAGGCCCAAAATGTTTTTATCTTATGTAATACTAATTTCAGGACAATAAGGGCTTCAAGCTTATATATTTACCAACTAGTTTTTACCTTTTCCTTCCCCTATGACATCTAGACTTCCAAATGAACTTAAATTAAAAAAATAAACCCTAATCTTTTAATCTAAAAAGGATCTTAGCTGTATAAGTTAATTACTCTATGATAATTGCCCTTGGTACTACAATATACAATAAAGAAAGGTAGACTTTTTCATCACCAGGGCGACTATAAACTATGTACTTATGGGTAAGAAAATTTTTTTTTCAATTGGGGGAATATTGTTTTACAATGTTGTGTTGGTTTCTGCCATACAACAATACAAATCAGCCATAATTATACATATATCACCTCCCTATTGAGACTCCCTCCCCTCCCTCTACCCTACCCCTCTAGGTCATCACAGAGCACTAGGCTAGGCTTCCTGTGTTATATAGCAGCTTCTCACCAGCTATCTGTTTTACATATGGTAACATATATACTAAGTTGCTTCAATCGTGTCCGACTCTGTGCAACCCCATAGACAGCAGCCCACTAGGCANTGGATGATCCCCTGGAGGAGGCCGTGGCAGCTCCAGTATTTTTGCGTGGGAAGTTCCATGGACAGAGGAGCCTGGTGGGCTACAGTCTATGGGATCACAAAGAGTTGGGCATGACTCTGAGCATATAGTTGTCAGAAACATCAAAAGATTACTGTTAATTAGAGAAACCAGATATCCCAAGTTAAGGAAGTTAGTACTTTTCTATGTATGGGAAGATGCAAGAGTCTGGGCTCACTGAAATCATTCCTTTCATATGCTCCTCAGTTATCTGGGGCCATTATCTTGTGTTTTCACAGCCTGAGTTCCCCCAGGGCTCCCCGCAGAGCCCTGCAGTGCTCTCTGTAGAGAATGGCTGCAGAGTGGCTGCTAGATGGCAGGTATTCTTTTCCTTCCTGAGTTTCCTCAGGACTCATCAACTTATGTTGGAGAGCTGCGATCACTGATGACTGTGACATCCTTATTTACTGATATGATAGGAAATACTCTATTTCTCAATGTTAACTCTATAACTCAGTGTTAGCAGCATTACATGTACACCCAGGTTAACTTCTCAGAAATCAAACCTTACTTATCAGTGATTTGGCTGAAATCATGCCTCGACCTGCAACTTGAAATGCTGCAGTCAGCAGGCTCGCCAAGGATGGCAGGATGGGCGCTGCAGTCCAGGAGGTGGACAGATGACTTCGGCGGGGGTGTGTGGGGAATTGTACCCTATGTAATGGTAGAAGGCCCAAAATGTTTTTATCTTATGTAATACTAATTTCAGGACAATAAGGGCTTCAAGCTTATATATTTACCAACTAGTTTTTACCTTTTCCTTCCCCTATGACATCTAGATTTCCAAATGAACTTAAATTAAAAAAATAAACCCTAATCTTTTAATCTAAAAAGGATCTTAGCTGTATAAGTTAATTACTCTATGATAATTGCCCTTGGTACTACAATATACAATAAAGAAAGGTAGACTTTTTCATCACCAGGGCGACTATAAACTATGTACTTATGGGTAAGAAAATTTTTTTTTCAATTGGGGGAATATTGTTTTACAATGTTGTGTTGGTTTCTGCCATACAACAATACAAATCAGCCATAATTATACATATATCACCTCCCTATTGAGACTCCCTCCCCTCCCTCTACCCTACCCCTCTAGGTCATCACAGAGCACTAGGCTAGGCTTCCTGTGTTATATAGCAGCTTCTCACCAGCTATCTGTTTTACATATGGTAACATATATACTAAGTTGCTTCAATTGTGTCCGACTCTGTGCAACCCCATAGACAGCAGCCCACTAGGCACCCCATCCCTGGGATTCTCCAGGCAAGAACACTGGAGTGGGTTGCCATTTCCTTTTCCAATGTATGAAAGTGAAAAGTGAAAGTGAAGTCACTCAGTCGTGTCCAACTCTTAGTGACCTCATGGACTGCAGCCTACCATGCTCCTCTGTCCATGGGACTTCCCGGGCATGAGTACTGGAGTGGGCTGCCATTGCCTTCTCTAAACATATATATGTCAGTGCTAATTTCTCCATTCGTCTGACTTTATTCTTTCCCCAGAATTTAACTTCTTAAGCCCTTAGCTGTTAAAAAAAAAACTTGTGTGATCTTAAATAACTCACTGCTTTATTATAAATAGACTTTCTAAATTAAATCTATGCATTTCTGTTAAATAGATCTTGAGTTTTACAAATTGATGAATTAAACTCTCTAATATATTGAAGAAGTGAAGTGAAAGTTCCAGTCATGTCTCTTAGATACCCCATGGACTATACAGTCCATGGAATTCTTCAGCCCAGAATATGGACTGGGTAGCCATTCACTTCTTCAGGGGATCTTCCCAATCCAGTGATCGAACTCAGGTCTCCCACATTGCAGGCAGATTCTTTACCAGCTGAGTCACCAGGGAAGCCCAAGATTACTGGACTGGGTAGCCTGTCCATTCTCCAGTGGATCTTCTGACCCAGGAATCGAACCAGGGTCTCCTGCATTGCAGGTGGATTCTTTACCAGCTGAGCTACCAGGTGAATATAACTATATATTTCATCTAAAAGACATATATAAAATAAAGGTAACGGAGCCCTAAAGAACGGTAGTTTAAGAAAATTACATAACCAGGGTTTATTTGGCAAGGTAAACTGTACAGTAAGTCACCATTAGATTATACTGATATTATTCTGTGTATAGAGAAAAGGTTAAGTGTGAAACAAAACGTATAAGATATAAGCAACCAAAAAGGCAAACTATATATTTGAAAACACAGTTGTGGTTCATGGTCAATTATTTCATATCTCTCAGAGAATGCTTTAGTTGCATGCAAAAGGTAAATTTAATTACCATACAAATGTTTGAAACTCTCTGATATAATAAATCCCCCAGGATCACATGTCTACTAAACAGATTTCCTTCTCTTTCCAAATACATTATTGATCAGCTTGGCCATGGATTTAGATCCACTGTGTCTTCTCTTTTCTTTGAGTTTGACGTTTGTCAGGATGTCCTTGATAATTCTGATAAACATCATTTCCACCTCCAGAGATTGCTCTGCTGCAGACAGTTCACAGAATTGGCACCGGTTATCCACTGCCAGTTTGTGCCCTTCTTCCCAGCCAACCTCTCGCACATGACAGAGATCTTGCTTGTTACCCACCAAAAGCACTGCTGACTCCACAGCTCTGAAATACAGATACACAATTCTTTGGTAAGACTGCTTTAACACTCTTTTTTAATATTTTAAGTAGGTTTATATAAAAAGAATTATAGAGCCCCCCCAAAATGAAAAAATATTGTGTTATTTGTGTTTTTGTGTATTTGTAGTGTGTATCCTCATTTACTCATAAAAGGGATTTTAGATTAAATGTAAATGACACAGACCCAACAAGACTCTTAAAGCATAAGATTTGAAGTGGCACAAATCTGTTCCTGGAACTATGGCTCTGTTTACTAACAAGACATGAATGTAACATCATTTTCCATTTTCAGTTCTCTTATATGTTAAAGAAAAAAAAGGTAAAATAGTTCTCATCACCCAGAATGAAGATGTGTATAAAAAACCTAGCCCAAGGCCAGGCTATAATAAAAAAAAAATAATAATAATAAAGCATCTTTTATTAAAGATGCTTATTAAGCACTAGTTTTCATTTTCTTATCAATTGAAAGAGGACTAGCTACTGCTTCTTTATTAATTAAATAACTTAAATACAGTTTTCTTAAGGAAAAATATTAATCAGTACGCATCACTGTTTGTTCCCTGTTAATATTCATTATAACATACTCTAAAGAAAATTTTACCATACTGTAACTTTGTACAACTTTTCTGATTTATTTAAGAACTATATTACTTTGTTAAGGTAATGTCTTTGGCAAATATCAATACAATCTCTGTGGTTACAATGCAACATTTCTAAAGCAGTTTCATTTGAAGAATACAGTATGGCTACTAGTCCTTAAATGACAAGAAATAGTGCCAAGATATCTACTATAGGGAAGAAATGGGAAAATGAAGTCTTCAACACCATCTCAAGAGAAACTGTATAGAAACCACCGAAGTATGTTTTATTTACATGANGTTAAGGTAATGTCTTTGGCAAATATCAATACAATCTCTGTGGTTACAATGCAACATTTCTAAAGCAGTTTCATTTGAAGAGTACAGTATGGCTACTAGTCCTTAAATGACAAGAAATAGTGCCTAGATATCTACTATAGGGAAGAAATGGGAAAATGAAGTCTTCAACACCATCTCAAGAGATACTGTATAGAAACCACCGAAGTATGTTTTATTTACATGATGGTTTGAGCCAACAAGGGAAAAGCATTGAATGTCTAACACTAGACTCTTGATGATACTAATAGTACATTTTTATATAGTTCATATACTAATAGTGTCTTTCTACATAGGGCTTCCCTGGTGGCTCAGACGGGTAAAGCGTGTGTCTATAATGCGGGAGACCTGGGTTTGAGCCCTGGGTTGGGAAGATCCCCTGGAGAAGGAAATGGCAATCCACTCCGGTACTATTGCCTGGAAAATTCCATGGACAGAGGAGCCGGGCAGGCTGCAGTCTATGGGGTTGCAAAGGGTCGGACACGACCGAGCAACGTGCGACGTCACTTCACTTCCCTTGTAGTTCAGCTCGTAGAGAATCTGCCTGCCATGCGAGAGATCTCAGTTTGATTCCTGGGTCAGGAAGATCCACTGGAGAAGGGATAGGCTACCCACTCCAGTATTCTTGGGCTTCCTTGGTGGCTCAGACAGTAAGGAATCTGCCTGCAATGCGGGAGACCTGGGTTTGATCCCTGGGTTGGGAGGATCTCCTGGAGAAGGGAATGACTACCCACTCTAGTATTCTGGCTTGGAGAATTCCATGGACAGAGGAGCTTGGCAGGCTACAATCCATAGGGTCGCAAAGAGTTGGACACGATGGAGTGACTTTCACACATATAGTTCAGAAAATTATTACAAAGAATTAATGGGGAAGTATAAATGAAATATTTTAAGGGATAAGTCACAAATATCAGATATAATTTTATAAAACAGTGCCATATTTTCTATCTATAGATAAGAGATTTGGAAATAGACTGTACTTAAAGATTGAAAACTGGAGATACCCAAGAATTATTTGATCAACATATTAAGAAGATTGCCTGAAAATGTCAAATATAGGATTTTTTAAAATATACATTTTTTAATTTTTCTCGAGTGATTCTTTTGATATGGAAGAATAGCAAAGTAATTTTAATTACTTACCCTTACCAAAGTTATGGTGCTTAAACATAAAGTATTTAACACCTGAAACAATAGAGTTCCCTCAAAATCAGTAATATTATAGGAAATCAGAGCTCAGAGGTTTCTTAGTAAAATCATATTCTTTTCTCCTACCATGTTTCCATTGGTTCTATAATCAGAAAAAGAAGGTCTAGAAATTAAAGGGTTTGCCCAAGGTCAATCAGATATAAGTAAGAATTTACATCAAATGACTCCAAGGGAACACCCCTTATCAATTATTATTTGATTATTTCTTGATAATGGGCATTTAAAACAGATATTAAAATCACAGATATCATTTTTCAGGAATGATATTGTGCTTCCTTGCTTCCCAGATTAGCATGATATTAGAGAAGGGCAAATCTGGTTAAGAGCACAAAGAATCCCTTGCACCAGCATGTTGAACAAAAATAACTATTTTAAAAGGAAAGGATAAAACAATTTAAAAAGGAAAACTAAAACTGGGAAATTTATAGGTTTGAACATATGTCTACGAATGCAAAAATAGTCTAAGGCTATTCTGTTTTCCTGCATAATGACTTGTGTCAAGACATTAACAACAGGGCATTGTAGATTGGCTATTTTAGGAGGTGAAATGGAGAAAAATGTAGTCTCATACTTAGAATTTGTAATGGTTTGATTATTCAGTCTATTTTGCTTTGATAGACTGAAAATCCCGATGACTAGGAATTGAATGCCAAGTGTGATATATCTGGATTTATTCAACATTTTTGTGGGAATGAAAAAGAAAGGTGGAAAGGGAACTATCTTGTGTACAAAGGGCTATTATTTTGCAAACGAGTGTCATGTTAACAATAGAAGCTGTCTTGTAAAACAGTCATTTATTTGGGGCAAGTAACTGTTGATGTCATTCAGGATATAAAGTATTCTCATCTTATTCCTTTTACTACATGTGTAACTCCTGTGGAATGGAAGGTGGCTTGTTCAGGGCTGTTAAATTTTGTAATTGGAAGCCTGTATTAAACTCTTCCTAATGATGCTTACAGCTCTATGATGATTTACTAAAAAGAAAATAGAGAGTAAAGAAAAATACCTCACCTTTTACAATGATTTGTCTGTGGCTCCCGAATTCTGTAGATTAATGCTTTTGCAAATGCAAAGGAAGACCTGTCACTGATGTCATACACAATAACAAACCCGTCCGCCCAGTGCAGCTCACTTGTGAGGGAAAATTTTGCTTTCTGTGGCTGAAAATAAATCAATGGTAAATAAATCCTACCATTGAAAGTGGTAGGATTGGATCCTTGTATTTTACATGACAGACAGTTAATTAATGGAGACCCAATTTACCTGGAAGAGAATTCAGTAAGGCAAATACTGGTATTTTCTAAAATGTAGTTTCTTTGTATCACAAATTTTCTTTTATCAAAAGTGATCAAAAGTTTTTAAAAAATAAAGACCTATAATAAAGTTATATCTATTTCATTTGATAACTTTTTCTCTAAAAAAATTATCTTTTTCTGAAAATTTGATGAGGCCTAATAATTGCCTTTTACATCATATCCACATAGGAGACAGTATATTCTATATTAGTGAACAGAATATGTATTGATTTTTTGGCATCAGATTTAAAACAGTAAATCAACAATAGTGATTAAGGTTTAGCAAATAAGATTTGAAGGATATTTGCCATACCCAACAAAATCTATCCCACAGGGGATAGAGGTGTTTTGAAATATTGAACAGCTGGCCACCCTTCTCTTACTTATATAATTATAACTTTTTGTGTTTGAATAAAGGGGTTTGTACTCAAAATCCTTCTTACTTTGGTTTTATCGACAGTGGTTTAGTTAGCTGGTGGCTCAGACAGTAAAGCATCTTGCTTACAATGCAGGAGACCTGGGTTCAATCCCTGGGTCAGGAAGATACTCTGGAGAAGGAAATGGCAACCCACTCCAGTACTCTCGCCTGGAAAACTCCATGGATGGAGGAGCCTGGTAGGCTACATTCCATGGGGTCACAAAGAGTTAGACACGACTGAGCAACTTCATTTTCACTTTCTTTAGTTATCAACAAACGCAACTTAGCAAACATATAAGCTGAATTAATAAGGCATTAAACTATTAGTATTTGACAGCTACATTGTGACCTGATAAAAATATATTATGAAAGCATAATAATATAGCTATTCATGTCAATGTATGGCAAAACCAATACAGTATTGTAAAGTAAAAAAAAAAATTAAAAATAAAGAGCACACACAAAAAATAAAGATATCTGTAACATAATAATATCATAACTTTACAGAGAAGCTAGATAATATAACACTAAAATAATTTCTTAAATTTTTAATAATTAAAACTGAGAAGTAACTTCAATATTAAGGCTAACAACTGCACACTTACCCTTATCCTATCTTCTTCAAATCATGATTGAAAACATAAGAGTATTTTGTTTTACTTACCTGAGAACAAGGGTCATATATTTCTAGATTCAATTGCTTCCCTTCCAAACACAAATGCTTGTTATAGATAGATTCTGCAAAATATGCATATACTCATTATCACTATGGAAATACTCCAGAATTTTTAAACATGGATTTATATTTGGATCAGCCAAATAAAAATATAGCCCTATAAATTCAACCAGTCACATTTTAGTTTTAGTGGCTTTTCTTTATTGATAGTGGTAAAAAAAACCATGTATTTGCTATATTTGCTTATATACATATATTTCTTTAAAATGAACTTCACCGCTATACCTATGCACTGACATGTTTTTGTGTCTGTAGATTAGTCTGTTCATTACTATAGTCTCTAGAAGAGTATCTGCCACATGATAGGTGTTCAATTAATATTTCGTGAATGAATGAAAGACTTCATTTCTGTAACTGTCCCTCCAGTGTTTTCATACAAGACCTAACTTCTCTCCAGAATTGCATACTGACACAATTGCAAACTGACACGTGATCCATTCTGGCAAACACTCCATAACCCGCGGTAGAAAGATGTAGCTGACGTTTGGGAAAGCCGGCTTCAAGGGGTTAGGGATGACATTTATTTTATGTAATTCAAGTAATTAATTAATTTTTGGCCGTGCTGGGCCTTTGTTGCCGTGGGAGCTTCTCTCTAGCTGTGCTGCACGGGCTTCTCATTGCCGTGATTCTCTCGCTGGGAAGCACAGGCTCTAGGTGTGCTCAGACTTCAGTAACTGCGGCATGTGGCCTCAGGAGTTGTGGCCCCAGGCTCTAGAGTGCAGGCTCAACAGTAGTGACTCATGGGCTTAGCTGTTCTGCAGCATGTGCTATCTTCCTGGACCAGGGATTGAACCTGTGTCCTGCATTGGCAGGCGGATACTTTACCACTGAGCCACCAGAGAAGCCCAGGGGTAAATTCTGAGATCCTTCTAGGCTACACAGAATGAAATTTGTTACTGTTTCATTAAATCTTAAAATATGTTTTCAGACAGTTTATTCTAAACTTTATAAGCTTTCTACCATGAGCAGTAAAGAATCTGCCTGCAATGCAGGAGATGCAGATGCAGGTTCGATCTCTGGGTGAGGAAGATTCCCTGGAGGAGGAAATAGCAACACACTCCAGTATTCTTTCCTGGAGAATCTCATGGACAGAGGCACCTGGTGGGCTACAATCCATGGGTTGCAAAGGAGTCAGACATGACGGAGAGATTAAACAACAGCCACAACCATGAGCTATATAATTTCCTCCTAACGACCTTTAAAAACACATACGCTCAGTACTCAAAAACTGCCAGCAGGGGTCACCAGCTCTTAACATTTTAGAATTTTATTATTTCCCCCTGTAGCCTTCATTTACACATAAAGTCATTTTTTGGCTAATTAATCTTCTTGATGTGGACCTTTAACTCACTTGATTGTCTTTATGAATGTCTCTAGGTCTTATTTTTCAACAGAGGTGTAATAGCCAGAAATACGCATACTTCATTTGCTTATATAGCTATGTTGTATTAAAGATTAAGGTGACATTTAATTTTGTTGTTGCTGTTAATTGTTCTTTGTAAGCGTGTATTGTTTTATAGTTTTGGAACACTTTCTCATGCCTTACTCTTAGTTTGTGTGTTATCTGGCCCTTTACGACTGAAGCTGTTGACCTGAGAAATGAAACAATAAGAATTTCTCTTTCTATAATCAGTTTTCAAGAGCTTGCCCTAAAACACTCACAGCATCATATGAACTAAAATGCTATGTTGGCTACATGCAGGCGGCACACAATGCAATACTTCAAGACTGTTTTCTAAAATACTCAATAATGCTAGATTTTTGTCATTGTTTATTTCTCATGAAAAACACTTGTAACCATAACTTCTTACTCTAAGTATTACAGAATGAAAAAAAAAAATTCTCCCAATTCTATTTCTTAAAATCTTCATTCCTGTTAAGAAAACAAAAAACCTTTCCCCATCATGCCTTCAATCAGGTAAGATATTAGTAGCATCATATAGATTGGACTTCCCTGGTAGCTCAGAGGTTAAAGCGTCTGCCTGCAATGTGGGAGACCCGGGTTCAATCCCTGGGTTGGGAAGATTCCCCTGGAGAAGGAAATGGCAACCCACTCCAGTATTTCTTGCCTGGAGAATCCCATGGACAGAAGAGCCTGGTGGGCTACAGACCACAGGGTCGCAAAGAGTCGGATATGACTGAGCGACTTCACTCACTCACTCAGTTATATAGATTAATTGTTGAGCCAAAAATATATTCAAACTTCTGGCAAAATTCCCCACTTTTTATTAATTCCCCAGTGTGGCATTTCCCATATGTCATGCTAATTTTGATAAAAATAACAAAATTATAGTAGAGTTAGTGAAATGATCCTAAGATTATATCAAGGTGCCCTGGCACCTGTTTTAGAATTTCTCTGAAACTTATGTAAGCAACCTACATAATTATGATATGATCTTTAGTCAAAGCATAATTTTCCTGTTATTTTCACGTGGTCTTGTGAAAATAAGCATTTATTAAATAAACACTTTAAATAAAAATAAGCATTTATTTTGTAGTTACTTGTGCTTTTATAATTAATTTGTCTTTATCTCTCAGCAGATGTTGCTTGAATTTTAAAATTGCTTCACAGTTTAACAAAACTCCCACACTCACATGCTCTGCGACAGTTGATGCAGGTGGGTGGGTCCCAGGTTTAAGGTTTTTCTNTATTTTGTAGTTACTTGTGCTTTTATAATTAATTTGTCTTTATCTCTCAGCGGATGTTGCTTAAATTTTAAAATTGCTTCACAGTTTAACAAAACTCCCACACTCACATGCTCTGCGACAGTTGATGCAGGTGGGTGAGTCCCAGGTTTAAGGTTTTTCTAGTTCTAGACTGAAACCAACTGGATTTCTAATGTATCTCAGTTAACATAAAACTGGATAAATTTTATCATGAAAGAATATTTAATTAAAATACTTATTTGGGCTTTTAAAATCAGAGTCCATGAATTAAACAAGTTGCTTAAAAGTGCAAAAATGGAAGATTCAATGAAAATGCTTATCTGATGTTAATTTGAAGAAGAAACTGGAACTCACTCCAGTATTCTTGCCTTGAAAATCCCATAGACAGAGAAACATGGTGGCCTACATACAGTCCATGGTGTCGCAAACAGTCAGATAAGTCTTAGCAGCTGACCACAAA